>JAUZNK010056660.1:0-15325 GCA_035046665.1 Euphysa ruthae
GTGTATATAAATATATAAAATTAATGTTCAAACTTTTACTAAATAGGAAGCTGAAATAATTTATTAACTGAAAAAGCCAATTGTGATGTCTAAAATTTTCCAAAACATGTTAATCTTATCTCATAGCTTATAAATATTATAATTGTATCTCAGTAGCGAATTTAATGCCAGAATTTGTAAATTTCCTTAAAACAATTTTTTTGTTAAAGATTCTCATATAAAATTTGATTTTTAACGAAAAACTATAATTACACTTCGTTCTTACATGAATAAATCATTCTGTGAAATGTTAAGGCAGATACATTAATACAAATTTTGTTCTTATGAATAAATAGCTTTATGCACAGTGGATGAAAAAGTTAGAGGTAAAAATTTTCATACCTTTTTTTAATTAATAATAAAAAATGTACCCCTTCCATATATTCCATGAAAATTGAAAGTGATTTATTTTCTTGTATTGTTCCATAGTAGCGGACAATCCTTTCATTTTGTAGTGTTTTATATACTTGTATTTCTCTCTGCAATATCTCAACGTCTTTTATTGTTGACGCATTGGTATTCCCTGTTTCCACACATTTCATTGCCAATTCTTTGCCAGTATCTAAATCTATGCAAAGATGGACCTAAATAGAAAATTTATTGTTCAATTTGAAACTTCTCATTAAAAATACACAGCAATATTAAGTGACGATTAGTTTAAAATGTTGATTCAATCATTTTTTAAAAAGCATAGAGAATAGATTAGAACTGGATGCCAGGAAAAGCTAATAGAGTACATCCTCACTTATCCGAAAAGCTTGGAATGTAATGTCAGAGCAGCTGTTCAGATAATCCAAATATTTGGATAAGAGAAGATGACAGGTTTGCCAGGAAAACAATAAAAAAGAGTCCAGGGGAAATTGAAAATATCATTACTTAATTAAAAAAAAAAAAGAACTACAGAAAAATGTAATGATGTTTATACATGTATATATATTGTCTATTCAAAGAAACAATTTATACTGTTCGCTAGACATGATTTATTTTGTTTTGGCTGGTCGTCGTTAATGAATGTGTATAGTTAATGAAATCTATTTGATTGCATGTGTAATTTTTGGACTCATCCTTGGGCGCAAATAGATTTTAGTAGTATAGAATGAATTTTTTGTCAACTTAAAATTATTCATGATTAATAAGTTACACATGTAAGGGTATTTGGATAAGTGTGGTTCAAATAAGTGAGGATGAACTGTATGGAAGGGTTAAGCTCCCCCATTTATATCAATTGTTTGGCAGAAATAAAAGTTTAAAAAAAAGGGAAGGAGGCTGAAGATAATTTCTTGTAATACATAGATGTAGCTAAACTGCCTTTAGAAGCCTGGGCTTTACAACAAAATTTTTACTTAGGACATATGAGTCAAAATATCATAAAATTTAAAAAAACTAGTTCCGAATGAACTGACATCCCTATTAACTTACAGTCCCGAATGCACCTGAACCAAGTTGGCGGATTTTTTTCCACCTAAAATTCGTTTCATTATCGAGATTTAATCGCGCCATTTTGTTGTTAAAATCAAGATCTAATTTCTCTTTATCAACTTTTTGGTGATCAAGATCAGGTATAAGCTCATCAATACTACTGCTCTCTCCCAGACTTGCTGTAGATGATGTCCGTGGTATAGGAATGAAGTTATCTCTGTGTCGATCCATCCACCTGTACGTACGGACATCTAAATGCATTTATATATGTTAGCTCCAAATAAAAAATAATAACACCTCAAGACAATCTTCTTAAAAATCGTCTAATATAAACAAATTAAAAATTTGCTAAAGAAAAAATAAACTAATAGAACGGTTTTCTAAAGAATTTGTGAAGGGCAAAAAAGCAAAAAGAGGAAATCAAATCTTTATTAAACACTTATTTCACGCCTATATTAATCTATTTCTTAACGCTTTCCACTCTCAAGTTAAATTGGAAGTTTCAACCCAAAATCACGTTTTTTAACTTACTTTACTTAAATGGCTATAAAAATTGAACTACTAAAGATCATTTAAATAGTTATGACTTGTTTTTTTTTTCTTAAAGCTTTCAAAACATGAAAAAAAAGAGAAAAAAAAAAAAAACTTCAATGTGACCAAAAATCTCAGAATTTTTATTTTTGAAAAATGCAAAAAAATTCACTTTGAAGCAAAAAATAAATACGTAAGATGGTTATTCATGTCTTCATCTTGATAGACAATGTAGACAAACTAAATACTAAACAGATGAAAAAAACTTCAAGTAAAAGCCTTCATCAGAACCTTAAATACTTCAGCTTGCCTAAAACTGTAAAAGTAAGGAAAAACAAAGTTGTGAGTGTAAGAATAACCTAAATGCTCAATCAATACCAACAGAAGAAGACTAACAAAATTATCAACATGAATTTAGTCCTGCATTCTCATTGAAAACAAAATTCTTATCCTCATTCTCTACTGCAGCGATTGCAATGTTCTCCAACACTACCTCACCCACCACAGTCCCACCCCAACCCCATGTCCAGGTCTAATTCCACTTTGAGTGCATAGACGGTCTGTCATCATGACGACAACAAACACTTCTTTCACCCCCTCTGAGATCCTCGATCACCCCTAACACAAAATCCTCGCTTCATTAAAGACATCTAAGATCTAATCACAATCATTATAAAACTTTTTTGGAGCTGCCATTTCACTAAAAATCAAACAACAATCATTTCTCTACACTACTACATTACTACCACATTATTCAAGCTTTAAACAAAAGCTTTTAATAAAAAAGTAACTTGCGAAACGTTTGCAGAATAATGGTAAGTTACACATATTTTGATAAAATCTGAACAATTTATTATCTTGTGAACTACACATATTAGAAATTCAAAAACTGATATTTTCAGTCCAGAAAAAAAAAAAGAAAATATTTTTACCATAAAAAAAAGGAATATGTTGAAATGAAATAGCATATTATCGGTTAACAAATAGTGTTATTTTTTCAATCTTAACAATTTATCACAATTGAAAATGAAATATTATATTTGCATCAGATTAATTAAATCAAAATGGTGCAAGTTTTAAGCATGTGAATTTAGAGTAGGAAAAATGCTTTGATAAAAAATGTAAGAGGATACAACAATACCAAACTAGCAACCCAGAAGTTACTATTTTATCCCATTTATAACTGTGAATTAGAAACTGATAAGTTATTCAAATATGAGACAAGCAAAGTAAGCTATTTACTTGTATACAGTTTGGCTTTAATGAAAGGAAATGATGAAATTTTCCAAGAAAATTGAAAAAAAATTTCAATTTTAGGCCACATTGAGGACAGAGGTGAATTAATAGGACCCCATCCAGCAAGCTGGGGGTGCAATAACATAAAAAATACTTTTTAAGAAGGTTAATACACCCTAAACTTTAATCATATTCTGGTCCAGTAAAAAACTTTTCTTTTTTCAAAATATAAGAAAATGGTTAACCTAAAAAAAGTAACAGAATTATAACTAACAAACAGATATTTCATATTAGGTATAAGTTTTTTCATTGGAACTAACCGGCTTTGTCAACAGTCTAAAAAACTGTTAGGAATTTCCAGTCAACCTTGTCTAATAAAAAACTATATACTTACTGTCAATCGAATCATGATTTAAATTCCAATCAGAACGATGGCGAAGTGTATTAGAATAAGGGTCGGATTTCATGCTAACATTATCTAGAATGAAACAAGCATATGATATTTAAACTCAAATAAGGTTTGCTCTTGATGTAAGCTAGTAAAACACTAAACTCATTAAATAAAATGGTAAATAACAACATACAATAGAATTACTACAGGCAATTTTTAACAAAGCACAAAAACAAAAATGGACCTTGTAACTAATTAAGAGCCGGTGTCAAATAATTTCCTTACTTTTATCTAGTTTTTTAAGTGAGTTAAATGAAAATAAATTTCAGGGTATAAATTTACCCAGGCCTTAATCAAAACGTCATTTAATTAAAACATCAAATTAAGTAAGTTAATGAATTGCATCATTTCATAATCTTTATCGGGCATCTAATGAATGAATATTTTTATAAATCTATAAAAAACTTTTAAGCAGATAGCTATAGGCCAAAAAATGCCTTTTATGGCCAAGCACTTTACCAGAGATAGCAAAAAATATTCTAAAATATTGTTTGATTTGTTAATAATGTTAATTCCAACATAGTTTTATCATATTTCAAATCAAACTTGTTACTTTTTAAATAAATATAAACTTGTTCTTACTTAAAAATTTCATGTACTTATTGAATATTTGAAGTATGACTTTATTATCAATCAAATATTATAGCAAATTAAATTTGTTCAACTATCTGAGTGGCAGAAAGCGTCCTGTCACATTATTTTCTAAAACTCTGGTATAGATCTTTGCAAATCTCAGGAAAAATTTGATTTAATAATGATAACACACCAGACTTTATCAAGATACTGGGTCTGTTTTTATGAGGTACTATGTAAACATGATGATATACACACCTGAGTCAAATTCAAAGAAAGTAACAGTGTCAGGTATTAAGTCACTGAGAGGTCTTTGTCGATCCATGCGACTACTGTTATGTCTTCTTCTTACTAAATTTGTGTCTTCACTAAAAAGGAACAAATATCAATAAATTATTGGAACTACAAACCTTAAAAGTGATTAAAAACATCATTTATTAAAAATGTCTGTTAAGTTTACAGCAGCTCTATGATACTTCATGGCTTTAAAGCATGATAATGAAATTTCATCGTTTTAGATAAATGTTATGATGCAAATTATAATGCATTATATATGCAGCTGATTTTCAAGCATTTTGGGTTGGCATGTTCAGCCAAACCACTGATATGCCCATATTCCATCATTCCATTTCTCTATGAAAAAAAAAATTCCCATAACAAATCGTAAGTTTTTCTTTTGCTCATTAAAGTTTGGGAGGCCATGTTTCTACCACAAATCTACACAGCTGTTCTTGGGAATTACTGTAATTGAATTTTGTAAGCTTATTACTTAATGATAGCTGAGAACTATCTCAGAAAAAGTATTGAAAATCTTACGGAATTGAGATTCTCCAATTATCAGAAGTTATCAGAGTTAATATTTTCTCATGCAAACAATTCTTATACAAAATTACAATGAAATTTAAAATAATTCGAAAAGCGGCAATATAAAGAGCATAAAAAATGGCTTCTTAGGTTTCCTAAGTTCGTGGAAAATTTAAATGAATAATAAGAACCACACTTAAAAATTGAATTTTTAGGCCTTATTTTCGTTTTTGCGCCCTGTTTTGGAACATTCAGGTTCAATATTGAATTACAAAAATTATATTCAAAAAGTCGAAAATAGTCAGTGTTTTGTTTTCATGAATAAGCATTGCTAAAACATGATTTTGTCCCATTTCATCCACTAATTTATAATTATAATATGAGCATGAGAAATTAAAAGATCAACTTCAACTCATATTTTCCAACAGTCTATTTGAATTTTAAAAATATTTTGGCCCCACAGTGAAAGGCTTAATTCAAATTCGTATAACTTTAAACTATAATGGATATCAACTTTTCTTATCTATTAGATTTATTAGACAAATAACAGAAAAATATCGTCACACCCAACAAATAAAATTCCACCAAGACATATTTTTGAAAATATATATTTAGTATAAAAAAAATGTAGACATATTTCATTCATGAAACATCAAATTCTCAGATAATAAGGTCAAGTTGTCAAGGTCTCAGTGAGTAATGGACCCTCTGGGCTTTCCTTAATAAAATATAACATGATAATATTTTTTCTTCTAATGAAATGAAATGAAACTCCAAATAAAAAGAAAAAAGCCTTATTTATTAATGATAAACAAAGTAATTTATTTCATTCAGATACGCAATATCTCATAATAAGTTTATGACATCATCATAATGATAAGTTAGACTTCCTACACACAATATGGTCTGACCTACTATATTTAAACATATTATGTTTTTTTTCTATTAGACTAATATTAATAACAGGGAATCTTGTTATTCTTATTCATTGAAAAATTATATTACTTATTATGAGATAACAATTTAATAAAATGATCACTGATATTATTGAAAAGCAAGGGTTTAACCCTATCAGGACTGAAATAAAATCGCCTACTGGATGGAGACCAATTTAATAGTTTATAATAAACAGTTGACCTACTCATCGGCCTTTCAAAAGGCCTTGCTTTTTTTGTTTTAGAATAACCTTTCAAAAAATGAAAAAAAAAAAAAAATTGTATAATTATTTTACCAGGTCACGTGATCAATAAATGTCGTTTTGAAATCTTCATAAAGTTATAAAATTGCAAGTTTTTAGAGGATAAAACTGCAAGAGAGCTTTGTTAGCACTTCTTTCAATTTCCAGTTGGTAGGTAACTTTGTAAGTTAGAAAAGGAAAAAAAATTATGGATCCGACTAAAAAATCATGAATTATCACAAATTTAGACTTGGGGCATAGAATTATGGAAATTTTAAAGGTGAGGATGGCTCCTCCGTGTCCTGTGAGCACAAAAAATCATTATCATCATCCATTATCTCACTTTCTACTGATGGTGATGATAAATATGCATTATAATTTTCCTCATCTCTTTTTGCACTAGGTTTAACACTTATTTTGAGAGGTGGAGGTGGTGTTTCAGTCAGTAAGGACACATTCTCTGGTGCATGACAGACCTTT
Source organism: Euphysa ruthae (assembly GCA_035046665.1). Lineage (NCBI taxonomy): Eukaryota > Metazoa > Cnidaria > Hydrozoa > Anthoathecata > Corymorphidae > Euphysa > Euphysa ruthae. The sequence continues at coordinate 6,711 of JAUZNK010056660.1, forward strand.
TCAAAGTTTGTTCATCACAAACCTTTTCACTCGTACTCCCAATAACTAGGATCATCACTTTCACCACCTAAATCGACACCACTTTCCATATGATTATCGTTATTACTCAGTAGTATACAAAAGTTTCATATATATCATTACATTATTTTTCAGCCATTTTTCACTATTTTCAAAACTTTCTCAATCTCCGACAATATTAGATAACAAGATGAGGTTTGAAGTACAGCAATGCAAAATTAGCAAGTGATCTTATTTCAAAACAACGTGATGCCCACCCGCCTAAGCGGTGCATAAATAGTAAAAAACTACATAGACGGTGGGACAAATCACAAGAGTTTAATTTAGACAGTGTTTAAGCATATTCTGGCCCAGCATCGAAAAACGTGAGTTCTGTTCAAAAATCTAAAACCGTCAATATTCTACCATTATTGACAAAAAAAATCCATGAAATTTTTCATAAAATAACTTTTCTACCTTTGTTCTTTTAATTGTTTTAATTAAAAACATAATATTCATCAAAAATAGTGTTGCTGTAGAAATATCGAGAGTCGAGAACCAAATAATTGCACCCTCTAAGGGTATTTTACAAATGCAACGTATAGCAAAATATATAATTGTAGAAAAAAATATGTGCATGAGTTTTCTTTACACTACACTACACAGTGTAGGGATACTATATTGATATTGAGTTAAAATGGAAACATTGAGAAACATAGTTTATGCTGATTATTTAGTAAAGATTCCAAATAAAAATTTGCAATTTTGAACTGCATAAGAAAAGTTATTTTGTGCAGTAAACGTATATACTACCTCAAATTACTAACCTTGCAACCGATATATGACTGACTGAGCAAGGTGATGATGAACCAAATATACCATCCAAACTCTCCTTCATTCTTCTTTCACTCTGAAAATACAATTTTATTATATTCATTAGATTAAGAAGCATGTCCATTCCGAAATGTTTGACGTAAATATAAATTATTATCTTTTCAAAAAAAATTTAACAAATTTTGAAAAATAACAATAGGGGTATTTACAAATATCTTTCTTACGTGAAACAACTTTAACATATTATACCATTATCTCAATAATTTTTTTAGAAAAATCAAAAAAAAAAAATAAAGGCAAATTTCAACATTATAATTGAAGTATAACTTTTAAGAGAGTCGATAAAATTTAGCTTCTCTCCCCAGACCAGAGGATAAGAATTTTCCAAAAGTGACCATATGAGTCAAAATATTTGTTTATGGGTACCGAATTTCATAAATATTTGAGAAAAGTTGATAAACAGGTTGAGAGAAAAATTGAAAAAAAATTTTTTTTGATCTGAAATAACCATAGCACAGGCATTACCGAAAAATAATATTGAAAAACAAATAATGACCTCTCTGATTTTAAAAACAAACAGAACATTATGTGTTCCTCCACAGTGTTTCTATTTTTTTCATAGGTAAATAATATAATTATTTTTTAAGGAAATAACCCAAAAAGTAAACAAAATTTGACCTATTTTGGAATCTTTAATTAAAATAAAAATACCAAACCAAAATATCAATCAGCTTTGGCACTTATCTACCACCACCATCAATAACACTAACCATAACTACCACTATTGATCCACTAACATGATTGATTCACCACCACCACCAATCCAACATCACAACTACTAACACCATCATCAGTTTTAAGATTTCTATTAAGATCATATTTAAGTCTATCCCTTTAAATAGTTGCCACTGCTAAAAAGAAACTAGACTTTAATGAGTTCATTATTATTATATAAGAAAAAAACTTGTCAAAATAGACCTGATGATTTTTGGAAGAGATTCCATCAGTCAATAAATTAAATTTAAGCTTGGGCCAGTACTTTGTAACATTGTCATGCATTGTGGTATTTTGATAACTGACCTTCGAATCAGAATATAAAAATACTTTTCAATTTCATAGATAGTAACATTGATTGATTTGCTAGTATTTTGAACAGAGTATAGACTAGTCTGCTCAGTAATGTGTCTCATAAGATGATCATCAAAAAATGATCTGAAGTATTTTTATTATGGTGTTAGCGGGTCATTTGGAGGTGGAACAAATGTTCTCCTTTTGAAAGATATATCCAAGAGGGTTTCTTTCTTCTTAATTCGAAATTGTATCAGATATTGATGATTGTTGAGCTATTGCATTACTATCAGTGGCTGTATATTTGGCAGCATTGTTGTCACTATTACTGCTAAGACTTTCATCATGACTATAAGACTATAATATATGACTATAATCCTCTTCAATATCTTCTTCTTGTTATTAAGCCTATCATTGATTTCACTGTATTCTTCACTTATTCATCATCAAAAAGATTCAAGCCTACTGTAACATTTATTTCGTTGATGTCAGGAGACTTTCTATCTTAAAAGATGAAGTGGATGTAGAACTAATATATTGCACTTGTAGTTTTATTTAGATTAAAAAAAAATTTATTATTAACATTTCAAATTTTTGTGGAAGAAGTTGAGAATTCTTGTTATTAAAAACACGACCTTTATTCTTTTGCCTCCGTTTTCTAAACGCAATGTTTTTAAACTGAGGTATACTATTATGTATGATGAGTGAAATAAAGTACCAGTTAATGCTAGAACCAGTTAAAGCTATTGGTTAAAAAGGTTCTGTGTGAACAAAAAGTGTTTTACTTGTTGTCTTGGAACAAAATCATGCATGAAAAGACTAGAGCTCAGGTTTTTATTGCCGTTCGTGCAAAGAAAGTTTTTTAATGTATTAGAAAAAATTTTCTATTTTTCACAGTTCACTATGTCTCACTATCTCGCTGTGCAAGTAAATTGAATATAATAAGTCGACATATTTCTTGTCATAAATTACAAACAGATGAGAAAATAAACTAAGCATGAAAAGAAGCAATAAATAGATTACATTTTGAAGATAACGGCATTGATTAGGCATGTTAAGATTTAGCCACATACCAAGAAAATTAGCATGTGCATACAACTAACTATTTAATAAAATTGTGAAACACTGTTCTATAAAAAAAGAAGGAAAGTCAATGTTGAAGTTTTAAATAAATGAGGTATTAACAAAATTTTTTTACTTTATATTGATACAAAATATGTAATTTTCTACTTTTAAAAATGAGCTTTTATAAACACAGTTTTAGTAGCTTTGATATACTAAATCAGCAAGTCTTTTTATATACCAGCCAAAAATTGGCTTTGACTTTAACTCATTGATGTAGAAAATTTTAAGGTTGCAAATTAAAAATAAGAATATTGAACTGGTATTATTAAAAGGAGTATTATCTTATTACATATAGTAGAAAGTGCTAGCATTAAACTTGGTTCCCTATTGTAATTGTTATATGTTTTAATTTCTCTAGACTATTTTTTATCTTCAAGGAACAAATTTTTATGGCATAAGAACTCCTGGGATATCATCTTTAAAAAAAGATTCATGATTATGACTCGCTTAATTCTTAATAAGTGTAATTGTAAAATTCAAACAATTCCCAGTCATAAAAGTTTTTAAGGGATTATATTTACTAGTCTTCATACTTTAAATTTTTATAAATTTTAAAAAACTGGAATCCAACTGTTTCATAAAATTTGGAAATATTACAAAACCAAACTCCACAGATGCAAAGCTCATGTAGTTATAAACAATATTTCTTATGATACAAACAGTTAAATTAAATTAATCTCTGATATTGTTTTATCGATTGCAATGGTATATCTGCATTATGGTATAAATATATATGTATATTAGTATTATACTAGTGTTTAATAAAAAAAATGTATGCTTTATATGTTAACAAAAAAATAGCTAATATAATAATTATTTAATAAAACAAAGATATAGAAAGAAATAACAAACTGAAATTAAGAGATTATAAAATATTAAATTTGAGATGGGTTTAGGCAGATGCTTCATATATGCCAGCAAATCCCAAGGTTTTGAGTACATTGGATTATCGGCTTGGGCTGTAACAGTTGGGTTGCTAGCGTTGTATTTGGTGAGCCACACTAAACGCAAATATACTGCACTTTACTTCCAAACACATATTATTTTATGGACACATTTTATGTGCGGCATTTTATTGTATCCATTATTTTTCATGACAATCAAGATAAGAAGTTGTTTTTTGTTTCACTCATCAGTCTTACTTGGAAATTTGTATTTTATGCAGTCAAATCTCAACTGGTTAATGACAATAATAAATATTCATCTAAGTGTAGCAAGACCATTATGGATTCAAAGCTATCCAGGCGATATAATGAAAAGAATAATGTTAACCATATTTCTATTAACATTTACTTTTTCAAGCATATTGTCTGCAGCAAAATCATTCTTTACAACATACAACATTATAACTGTGTATTATTACATCAACCTCGGGCTATTATTAATTTGTTATTTCATTACACTACGCAGATTGAAAAAGATGAACTTTACTCTCACAAAAAACCATCGAAAGCTACACAAGAAAATGTTCCGTCTTGTCTCATTATTCTTATTTATAGACATATGTATATGTTTGCCTGGGACAACACTAGCCTTTTTTCGAAAAACAATTAACAACGATATAGAATTAACGTATTATTTATTTGGAACGGTTGCTTTTATACATTCCATTATAGATCCAATGTTGTATATGTTTGTGAGTAAAACAGTTAGGTCAATACTATGCTGTAAGAGATATAAGAAAAAGAATCAGATCCAACCAAATGTACGATTTCGATGGATGACACTACAAACGAGGTGGTACACGCATTAAAAATCAGAAATACCATAGATATAATTAAGCATAACAACAAAACTTTATTTAAACTGATTATATGAAAATATACAGGCCTCCCTCAATATTTTATATGTTCAATAGTGAATATAATGGTCATTATTGTATTTAATAAATATGACAATGTTTCGGCTAAATATGACTATAACTATCCAAACCTAAGTCCCACCAAAGCATACACCTACGAACTTGAGATATTGAAATTAATTAATGATGGACAGATTAGACTGATCATAACAATATAAAATTTTTTATATTAAAACTGACATACAAACTATATAATAAAGATATAAAAAAATCACTTGTATAGCTATGATGGGATCTATTTTATATTGAGAATGTCAAAGTCAAACAACTCAGAAGCAAAATAATATATATTTTGAAACTATACCAGGTTTCTGTGGTATTCGATTACCAAGATTACTGATGAGAAAATAAAACTTTATATTTCTTTGATTTTCTCATATCCAGGGTGCAGCAAATGAATGTACAAGAGATTTTTCTATACTAGACACCAGCATGCATATTTACTACAAAAATTAAGTATGCCAGATGGATACAACAGGGATGGATTTTCCCACAAAAAAATAAACTGTTGAGGTATAGTTAAGTCAAAAAATATAGATTACATTTAAAATTGCTTGGGAATTCATTACAAAAACTATCAAAAGTTTTAAAAACAAACATGTAAATGAAATGGTTTGTTCTTTTTTATTTATAAATATATATTATAAAAATGTGTCTACAATAAACTTCATCAGTCAATCTATATTTTGACTTGTCAATTATCAAGACAAAAGTTTTTTGACAGTGTACATAATTACTGCACTGCTTTTATGATATATTATTACACAAAAATTAATTGAAAATGTTCAAGGTTTACTAAAACCTCAAAATGAAAAGCACTCATTGTTTGAGCATACCTGTAAACTAGACATCATTATGAATTATTGCAGTTTTTTAGTGATATTAAAATATTACATAAAAAAAGTCAAAGAGTGGTGAAATATTTAATTTTGCAGATGACAGCACCATATATGCATGCGATCCTTCCTTAGAGACTGTTTGCAATCGCTTAACTACATAGAATTTATACAGAATCAAATGATCATTCTAAAAAACTTTATACCAAATCAAATAAAATTATCAAAACATAGTTGGGTTCAAGACCCAAAAAGAGGTCAAACTACTGGGTAAAATCATATATTAGTTACTAAATAATATTAAATCAATTTCCAATAAAACAAAGAAAAACACTAATTTTCTATTAAGACTTGAAAGTATATCAAGCCTATCTCAAGTTAAATTATAAATGATGCTTAAATTTTGTATTTTTTATTTTCTCTTTAGTTCTACATCGGGATGTAAAACAAACACTAGACTCATATGGATGCATATGATAAGATCCGATCTCCCATGGGATGGATCATACAATACTATATGCAATGATGACAAGATATTATCATCTTAGAGGAAATTGCTCATTGACGCTCCTCTATTCCTGATGCTTTTTAAGGAGCAGTTCACCTTCTACCCAAATTGTCTTTGAGTATCTTTAACAAAAATTGAATAGAAATTAAATATGCAAATTTATTAATAAAAAATTTACATTAACAATATTCAATGGCATTACCAAATTAGACATCATAACATATAATTCTAAAACGTAGCAATGAATGTTCACCAAATTAGACATCATAACATATAATTCTAAAACGTAGCAATGAATGTTCACCAATTATAAAATAAAATTACTGGGGTGAAAAAAAACCAAGATCTATTTTATACAATTAACCAAACCATTTAAACATGCCAGTAAAACAAGACACTAAAACAAATCAGCTTAGCATGATAACTAACAAAAGTTTAAATAAGCAAACCAGTCATTTAGCTAAGCTATCCAACTAGTTAACGTTAAAAGAAGTCAGCAAAGTCAAATTTGCCAGACAACTACACCAGATAAGCAAACAAGCTATAAAAACCAGATCAACAAGTCAGCTAAACAAGCCAGCTTAGGGGAATTCAAATTACTTCATCAAATATATTTTTTATTAATACTTGATGTATAAATAACAAATATTATAATCTTTTAGTATTTCAGTTACTAGCTCTGTAAAGGAAGGAAATGTAAAACTACAAAGGTGACCTTTTGAGTGTAAAATCATGATTACCCATTCGATGTTCATGCAAACTAATTGCTTTATACTGCATAAATTATGCAACAAGTCGATTAGTATGTTAAGCACATTTTTTATATTTGCACAATCTACAATTATAAAGTTTTCATATGTCAAGATTTCAAGAAACTTAATCCTTCATCTCACATTCAACTGTAGTTTTTAAACCAGAGACTGAGAAAAACAATTCAGATGGTTTTAAGATGGATAATATAAAATGATATTTTTGATCTAAAATTCAACCATAAGCAAGGTAACATACATAACTAAAAATTGTAAAGACTAATCATTTTGAGAAATCTAAACCAGCCTATTTGTTTCATCAAAATAGGAATAGGTACAAAATTTAGTCTGTTAACATATCCATTCCTGCCCTCAGCATAAATACAAAATCAACAGTGCTAAGAAGAAGTGACCTATGCTGCAAAAACATATCTTTTATTTTCATTACAACAATACCAAAAAATTGATAATAACATAAAAATAATAAAATACAACAGATTTTAGAAAAGAAGATGGTTTGATAAATTAAACCATTTAAAAAACATGACTAGTCTTTAGGTGAAATGGGTATAGGGGCTTGATAAAATTTTAAATATGGGCAAAATGCCAAAATAATCACACTTTAAATTTTCAATGTCACATTAGACTAAAACTGACAAACTTCAAGGTCTTGGGTTTGGGTTTAGGGCTTGGGTTAAAAGGGTAAAGCAACGCACTACAATTTTACATCATTTTTTCTAATTATTTGTATTATTTACCTTTTTATCTGTGATTTTTTACACAATACAAAGTTCTTACCTATATGAGAAGCTGTGATAAGAAAATGAGTAAAATTTTTAATCAAATAATGGATTAGAAAATTAGAGAGGAATGAATGGAAAAACATACTTCAATATGTAGAAGAGGATCAGGATCATCAAAGCTAAACGATTTCTAAAAAAATAAACTTAACAGTAAATTTTCTGAAATAAACTAACAATAAATTCCTTAAAATAAATACCAAACATGACACCTTAACACTCAACCAAGAACCCTTCAGAAATAATCTAAAGTCTTAAAAACGACACCTTATGTTTACCAAGAACACTTCAGAAATCATCTAAAGTCTTAAATAGATCTAGAATATCACCACAAGTGATAAAAATTACCTAAAGAAAACAAATAGTTTCAAAAAAGCTATGCATTCGCTTTAAATTTTTTCTACTTTCTCTTTTTGGGCTAAATTTAAAATCTTCTGTTTTAAAATATAAGCTTCTATTTTAAAAGCTCAAATTTTGATTTTAAATATACTTTAGTGTTAACATAATAACTGCTATTGAGTTTGTAGAAATCACAAATTTGATTAAACTAAGTTGTCTGAACAAATAATAAGCTATACCTCTCTTGGAGAGAAGGACTCAAAACCAAACTAAAACAAAAAATTTCATGGTTGAATAATTTCCTTTAATAGATATGTTGAAACCAATAGAAATATAAATATGGCAGGAAGAGGATTGACCGACTTTAAAAAGGCGGCTATTAATATATATATAGATATTAATGTGTGTGTGTGTGTGTGCTTGCGTATGTATGTATGTATGTATGTATGTATGTATGTATGTATGTATGTATGTATGTATGTATGTATGTATGTATGT
>JAUZNK010056671.1:0-15324 GCA_035046665.1 Euphysa ruthae
TTTATAATTATAGTCGAACCAGTTTTTACCGCTTTCAGTTAAGAAAAATTTTCGAAGACACCAGTGTATTTTTTTATCCATACTTTGTTTTTCTTAAGTGTGTTTAAAATAGTGAAAAGTATTTATCAATTTCTATTTGTGTTTTTGAAAATCACAAAACAGTGCCAAGATTACTTTTTAATATAAAACTAAACCACCTGTTTATCTTCTCTGATATTTAAGCAGTAGGGGTATTTTCAGCTGTCAAGCACATTTGCCTGATGCCTGAATTGAAAATTAACTTTAGGTGAGAAAATATCTAATTTCGAAATCAGAATAAATTTAAAAAAAATAGAAGCATTGTAACAGTTTATAAATCTCACACTCTTTCTCACTTATCAACATATTATTTGCAATAAAAACTTGCACGGTATTTTTGGTAACAAAATAAGTTCGATTCATTGTCAGTAATTACAGAAGGAATAATATAGACCACTAATTTAAAAATATACCAGGAGATGTGGCCTATAATATCTTTTTAGAAATTTTTAAAGGGGAACTGTTCTGATTATTTAAAACAGTATTTTTCGCCTCCTAAAAATTCCCGTAATGCATATGGAACAAATGCAATGTTATTACTACATTACTACATCTATAACAAGCGAGTATGTATGAAACTCATACTTTATTTTTAGTAAATGAGAGAAATAATGTAAATCTTGTGAATGCAAATGTTTTTAACTTCTGTAGCTACTACTTCTTAATTAAAACTATTTTAATTAGCATTTTTAGTGTATTTTATTTTGCAACATTTTGTTTATAATTTTCTGTTCATATTTTTTATTTAAGATTTATTAATATAAGTAATTGTGTATAGAAACTAGTAAAGTATTGTATATCTTTAGTTTTTCTCAGTAATGTGAACTTGTTACTTACAAAACAAAGAAGAAAATAACTTATTGCATTGACAGCTATTGGTCGGCAGAAAAAAAATTATCTGTTTATATATCTACCATTGCTTTGTGATTTTTATATTTTTCAAATTCAGTTTGATAAAACTTGAACAAACTCTTCTCTTTTGGGAGGGCAATAGATAGCGAACTTTTCACAACGTTATTATGATCCAAGTAGCAATAGTCGGCATTTTTCAACAATCCCCATGACTTCCCATTTATTATGCATTTCATCTAAATCCTCTTAGTTTTAGCCTCAAACTCCTTAATGTTTTCCATTGTCATACCAAGCCATTTGACAAACCAACAAGATACCTGCAAATGGAAATTAAACAATAACTTTCGAACTGTCTTCATTATTGTACTTTCAACATTAGTTTGTAATCCAAACCAATTAAATTTAAAAAAATAAACATAAAAACAACATAAAAACTTCTTTTATATAGCCATTGGAATATGCAGTCCGACAATATTGGTAGGCATTCCAAGCTTCTTCATAAATCTCTAGGCTACGGCGTAAATCTAAAATACGGATATATTTAGGTACACTTTTACTCAGATGGAACACTTGTAGAGTATATTGTTCTTCAAATATTTTACCACTACATTTTCTCTCTATTTTACCTTCGAAGGGCTCGTTTTTCACGACTTCTATTCGCTCACCTCCACCGGCTTAAATTTTACTTGCTTCAATTATTCCATACACTTGACCAACAGGATGTTCATCAAAAAATATAGGAAGGGTTAATCTATATTCATTAATCAGGCCATGACTATAAGCGATTACAGGTTGATGGTCACATTAAGCAATTATCAGAACTTAATTAGCAACATCTCTAACCCTACCACTTCAGTGAAGTTTCTTAATACATACTAATAAAGAAACGCATAATGAAGGGAGGTCCAAATCCTGGTCGCATATTCTATTTTAATCTTGAAACAATTTTTAGTGTGATTCTTTAAATAACTCAACTCATTGACAATAAACAAATGATGTAAAACAGTAGTTACTTTCGTGAATAACTCGAAAGCTTATAATAAGATATGCATTTCAGTTACAGCCTATGAGAAAAACCCCCAAAATTTGAAATTGCACTAGACTATCATGGTGATTTGTCATTTGTATATGCAGAAAAATTCCTTTTAAGTAAGTTTAATTTGATGCCAAATGAAAATTTTTTCAACGAATCGTGAGTTTATATTTGAAACCCTTTTTTTGTGAAAAACATCAACACCATCGTCATCTTGTACGAACAGGATACAAACAAACTGCAAGGGATCATCTAAAACGGTTTTGCCAAAGAAATTAATTTTCTGCAATAAAGAAAAATATATCAGATATTTGCTCGCGGTAAAAACTTGTATCATACTACCAAGTGAAAGCTTACGAGAAAATTCGTCACTCAGCTTCTTGTCTAAGAGAAAATACAACACTAATGGCAAACACATCCGACTAGCTTATAGCCAAGTTATAAATTTTACACAAAACAGATCCCATATGTTTCAATTAAAAATGAAGAGGAAAAAGACCAAGCTATCGTATTAAAATTCTTAAACAACCTGCTTGAAAATCCAAATCGCATTGCTTGAAAACAAATTCAAGACCTATTGAATAATCCATCCATGAAGAAAAGCCTGAAACGAAGTCTAAAGAGAAAAACAGCTTACTTAAAAACTGAAAATTATTGTTTCGTTAAAGCCATTAGCAATGAACTATGACATCTATCGAGAGCATTAGTGTCATAAAAGATGAGTTTAAAAATGTGAAACATTGTATATCATAGCCACTAAAGCCGAAAGAACTTGAAATATCAAACCAAATTTGTTCTCTTAAGCATAACTTGTTTCTGATTAATCTAGTCAGCACTGATTAAAATGGTAAGTCACACCTTGATACTCATCTTAAATTCTTATTTGGACAAGATATGAATTCTGCAGGTATTGCTTGCTTCTTTTGTGACTTTTCATGGTAATATGAAGGAATGCTAACTAGCCGTGTAAGTTTTTAGATGAAACTAAACATAAAGTACTTTTAACAAATTTAGGAGTCATTATCAAATGTATCCTACTACTTTGTCTCCTACTACTTAGCTGTTAGAACTATTCTGCTCGAACCTATTTTATATTCTGGGTACTGTTCGTAAAGAGATGAAAATAATTATGTAAATTGCATTATTGTGCATGGTTTTTCTTTTTTTTTAGTCAATAATGTTTGGGTGTTAACTAATAAGAACGTTCTATTTCCATTTGAAATCTTACTTACAATCACGAACTTATTACAACATCCAACAAGTTAGAACATGGTGTATCGTACACTTTGTTCGGCTGCTGTGAAAAGAAGTTTCTTTTGGAAAGAATGAAAACAATGTTTCAACGCCTGATGTTTGTCATAAAAAAGTGTTCACAGTTCAAGTAGAAGAAAACATTGGTCATTTGGAAGACAAACATTTAGTAGTAAATGGTGTGACAAAATCAAAATCAATATTTAATCATTAATAATAAATAAGGTTACAATCAAAAGTTGTTTTGATAAATGATCAGTGAAATTGCACCTGGTGTTTATTAGGTTATATACCTTGCCATTTTTCTTTAACAACAAAGTCACAGCACTGTTTAAGGATAGACTATATGCATACATTGCTCAAGAAAATAGTAACATTCATTAGTTTCTTTCTATTAGAATCAAAACTACTCATCACGATTTAACTTCATAAAAAATCAAAAGGGAAAGAAGCGATACCATTGCTTTTGATAACAGTGTTCAAAGATCCGTTTGCTGAAAGAGGGGTCTATGAATCCATCGTAAGTTTCTTTGTAGCATACACCATCCTTGTCTTCCCGTCAAGATCTTTTTATCGCATATATTTTTTTAACATTAATAATATATTGTTATGTTGCAAATAGTTACTGTGTGTGCACATCTTACCTTGACGAATAAAAATATTTAACCAAAACAAATACGAAAAGATTTGCTGGAAGCAGAGAGCAAGGGTAAAACGGAGTTGAAAAAGTTCATAGAAGAATGACTAGTAGGCCAAGCAGTAGAATTTTTTGTTCCAAGCAAACAGAAAAAATTCGGTATCTTCAACAATGGAAAATCTGTTAAAGTTAAAAGGAATGGCTAGGTCGTTCAATTTAGTATGCAACATGAAATTTTAAGAAACATTTAGATATTTCAACAGTCACGTAACAACTGATTGAAAATGTTTTTCGCTACTCATTTGGTCCTTTACTCTGGGCACTTGCATTCAGTAAAGAATTAATGAAGACATGTAAGCCTGTCTTAATGCACGAAATGGAAAAAGATATGATGGAGTTAAAACTTTCGCTCAACTTTTTATTCCAATTTATGATGAAATGGCATTCGCCTGAAAGGCGAAGTTTATTGGTCACATATACAATGAGTTAATAAACAGAGTTATTTCAAGTAGTTAAAAAGGTGCACAAAGAATTAATGTTGTTTTTAATGTTTTTAAAATTAAGCGATGAGCCTCCTTTTTTCAAATAGTAAAAACAATGAAGCATTAACTAGACTGCTTAAGCTGATACAGGAAAGTTTTTACATGCACAACAGATTTTTTAGCCTACACCAAACGATGTAATCATCACTCGGAATGCTGATTCTTTCATAATCGCCACTGCTTTTACGGGGCAATTTAAAGGAGATATTTACCTTAAAACTGGACTTAAAAACCGAACCATGATTGTATCTGTTAATAAAGTCGTACACAACATGAGAGTGACACATAAAATCCCTGAAAAAGATTTGGTTTTGCAATCGCTGTTAAGTATACACACTTTTACCGGTTGTGACACAGTCAGTGCATTCAGCGGAAAGGGAAATTTAAAAATATATATATATATATATCATCATAATCTAAGGTTAATTTTGTTTTAAAATGTGTCTTTGAACTGTTTTAGTTATTTCATTTGAGAATATTAAGGATGAAATATTTCAATTGAAACTCCTGTAATGATATTTTTGCCTCCTCAAGTCTACTAAAAGTCGCTAGTCATTTTTTAGAACAATAATTCTGTTTTATAAATATTATATTTTTAAAGATTTAACATGAAAAGTTTAAAATACGAAAATCATTATTTTTTTATAAAACAAGCGTTTTTGGACAACTTTTCTTGATTTTTACGGCCTGAAAGGACTTTATTGGCACTGAAAAAGCAAAATCACCAAATTAGTCATTGATTTATTTATAGATAAGACAAACACATTAGTAAAAAATTAAGAACACGGAAATAAATACAAAAAAAAAAAAAGCGAGTTTTGGTGTTCTTTTATTTTCTTGCGCCCAACGTCCTAAAAAACCATTTTTCTTTTTCTAAATTTAGAAATGATGGGTTGCTTTAATAGCATACATGTGGCAATTTTAATAGCATACACGTGGCAATTTTAATAGCATACACATGGCAATTTTTGACTTTATTACTTGCTTCATTCCTATACAATAAACACAAAACTGATTTTTTCTGGTTTATTAGAAATTTCTTAACATTTTTCAAAATCTGTATTTCAGTGGATCCTACACAACCCTAAAATTTTTAAAGAATTACCATATTGGTCTACTTATCATACTTTTACTGAAACTAGAAGGGCAACATTAAGGAACTTAAAATGTAAGTTTGTTTCGCATGAACAAATTGACAATGAACTGGAGAGTGTGTTTTAGAACGCCCTTTTACCTTCCACTCAAACGGGTCCACGACAGGGCCCTGGAGGCCTAATATATTTTAATAAACCCTTAGTGTTCGTTTGTCTTTTATAGCGTCTTTACTCTAGTTTTAATTAGTATGGATTTTTTCTCTTTCTTTCAAGCTTTGTCTCCTCCAACATAGTGGCAAAGTTGATATCGGCTGATTCGCTGATTGTTGGATAATTCATTGAGTAAATCAAACGATTCATCTGTTCTCGTACGTTGAAACGCAGAAAGGGTTACTCAAACCATACGCTAAATAAATCTTGCGAAGATCTTCTTTTACTATATGGTTAGTGACAAACTATCAGCGATGGAAAACAAAATTTGTCCAAGATGTAAACCAAAAAAGAAATAAACTTTGTTATTTGTACTTTATATATCTCGATTATACATATTAATTATCCATCAAAACTGGCTCCCAAACATTCCTCAAACAATTTATAAACTTCATGGAAGTTTTTTTATAGTTTGATTTATCAGCCTGCATGGAGGGTTCTTCTAGTTACATATAGTTTGTCTAATTTTTTGGTCTTCCTTGACCAAAATCTTCTTATATGTTTTCTTAAGTACTGCTGAAAAAATTTTCACGTTTAGGAGAAAATTTTAATAGTTTGCAAATTTTACCAATGTTTTACAATGTATTCTTTAAAAGTCTAAATTTATGCCTGTCGGATTTAAAACGGATTTCTACTAATGACCCTGACATTGGGTTTGTGAGACGTTTTGGTCTTCTTCCTTAATTTTCGTAACCGTAAGTTTCTCCTCGGAATTTAGAAATTGGAGTATTAAAACGTTTTAGAATACCCTTTGAAGACTGGAATATTGTGTCACACTTGATTTCAGGTATTTTGTAAAATCCAAGAAATTATTCAGAAACTTTCTTGGCTATGCTGTCTGTCCAGCACAGATAAAAACTCTTAACATCGAAAAGAGGATAAGTTTGAGTCGCGATATTGTTTTTTTGGAAATTCATTTCAATCAAAGGGCGATCTGTGGCTTACCCCGTTTATTTCTTTGACTATAAAGAGTTCCTTCACAACTATGGAAGGTTTTTTACTTATATGTCCTGAAGAAACGTTACCTGTTTGGATGATTGGAAGCAGTTCTCCCTTAAGGAATTGAAAGAAAGTCTTGAAGGTTTATAAGGAATCGACATCGAGAAAGATATCAGGTTTCTTGCCCAAAGCTGTCATTTCCTCTCAGGTAACCTAAAATCTGACAAATGGTTTCTTATTTTCAGACCACAACACCGGTGTTACATACTGAAATATTTTGACAGAAAGCTAAAAATTATTGTTTGGGCAATTGACCTTCAAGAACAGCCAAGTTATATTTTTTCTAGCTATATCAATATCTGAATGTTGTAACTGAAAATTATGATGACAGTGTCTTATGACGTATGTCCTATGAAAGATTGAAGTCTTTTTAGCTTTCCTTTGAAGGATTTAATAAAAGTAATGAATTGGCAAAAGCTTTGCATAATTTTTCAACAAAGTAAAAACGTCAATGAAGTTCAAATTTTATGGTGTCGTTGTTAAACTTTCAAAAAATTCCAATACGATAATTGCTGCAGCTTCTACATATCCTGCTGAATCTATCCTCAAATCTTTAGGCAAATTTAAAAACATTGGTGCGATTCTTTTTTCAATGGAAGGTTTTAACTGCTAAAGCTTGAGAGAACTTTCTGATTCTGTAACATGCGTATCTACACTTTCTAAATGAAATGTTCTTCGTCATTATTTATCAAAAACTAACTGTTACCTACTCCAAAATTTTATACAGCAGCAGTAAATTATGTTACGCCATCTAATAAAACTCGCACCAAGCTGTACTCATCATATCAAAATTTAGAACAAGTTGTTGGAATTAAAAACGAAGAGAATGAAAAATTACCTGTTGGTTTGGTAAAGCAAAGATTTGAATTTACAAATCTTTAAGTTTACCAAGTGATATCATGATACAGATTTTTTGCAAACTGCAGAACTTTTAGATGTTCTTTTAAGTGAATAAAACTTAATGGACTTTTAAAAAGTTACCTTCATTTGTATTCCAAGCATTAGAAATTTTTGATGAGCGAAGTCTTTATGCATCGAAGAGTTTCAGCAAATTTCCAGAACACAGGGATCATTACAAAGAACAAGGTTTTATCAAACGGTTCGAATGCATCAAGCTTTGAAATTTATCAACCAATCTTTCATATTTGATATTTACATAGCTGATATTTATTTAAAAGTCTAAATATAGGCAGGTTATTTTCATAACATCAAGTTTTGAAATGGTTGCAAGTTACAGATAAAAATTAATATTTCGAAATTCCGTGATCAACTACAAACACATAAAAAATGCATCCATATAACGACACGATAGAAGATTCCATCGAATAATTTCTTTAAATAAGTCAAAAGCATGCTAATAAAAACATTGATTTTTCTCTTTATATTAACATAACTCATTTGTGCAAATATAGAAGATTTCGATAGCAAATAACCTTTATGAGATAAAAAACAAACAGGTAAGACTATAAAATCAAAAGATTCAAAATTTTGTCTTTAAAAGCTAGCTGCTTTTTTTTTCGTATTCTGCGATCACTAGTTCTTTAAGAACTTTTTTTGCTATTTTACTATTTGGGAGTCTTGGTAAATCTGTCACGAATCGAACACAACCCATAATGATTTCCCTCTCTTTAACATAGTCAAGAAGTTCTTTCACTTCCACATTTAAACCTTGAACTTTCATTACAAACGTTAACGGTTTTTCATTTGTACTGTCGACAGGCTGTCCAACCGCACAACATTCTTCGACATCAGGATGACTTAAGAGAACATCATCGAGCTCGGCTGGAAAAATCAAGATATATAACAAATTCAATGTGATATATTTTTTTCAAATTTCGCGATCATTTATAAACAGGTGTTTATCTCCTATAAAATCTCACACAAAATTTTTGAAATAACACACAGTCTTAATACTGAAACCGTATTTAAGTTTCTTTTTTTTTTTCAAATTTTCGAGAGACTTTATGTCAATAGTAAAAGGTTATCTCTACAATTGTGTCTAAAATTATCTTTATTAACAATTTTTAAATGTATTAATTAACAAACTACCCGTTTACGATTCATATATATTCATATATATCTATAAATAACAGAATAAAATTACATTGGGTTGAAACACCTGATAATTAGAGTACAAAAAAGAGAAGACACTTTTAAAAAAAATTTTTGTTGTTTATCTAAGGCGAAGTTGATGATAAATTAAAAATGATATTACTTATAACATTGGTAGTTTAGCAAGTTCAATGCCCATCCGACCTGTTTGAAAATTGTCTTTAGTTTTTCGTTTTAGGAGTTTCTTTACATTTTACAAATTCAGAGATGACACCTTGTTAATCAAGAAACCAAGTAACGGAAATTAACCTATCTTTCAGCATAAAACGGCACAAATATTTCGCTCAATCTATTTTAGTATTTTCGAATTTTTGGAATTTAAATATGGCACAACTAATAGAGTTTTAACTATATTCAGTGTGACTGTGCTAGCGATGTTATTTACTGTGTCATTTTACGACGTTTTAAAACTTTAAAATTGTATAGCAACTACAACCTGTCACATTTTGTATATTTTTTGTAAAAGTTTACGGTTAATGTATTTGCCAGAAAAATTTAATAACGTTTTATCGTTAAATGATTTTTCCATGGAAGTTAAGTTTTATGAAACAAATTCTATTATAAACATTTTTCCACTTGGCTAGTTAACCTTGTTGTTAAATCACAGATATTGACTTTTACCGATTTAGTAACTAAAAATGTGTTTAAAATTATCAAATTAACTACATATAACTGTCAATTATTTATATACATACTTTTTTTTTGAATGATATATCCATATTTAAAGGCAATTACTTTTCGAATATCGATAACGATTAATTGATTAGATTATTCGATTATTTTAACGCTGGGTCAACAAATAGTTTTACGAACTAATAATTTGTTATAAAAGGGTCCACAAGTTTCGTTCTGGTTTGTTTAGAGCTCACATTTGAACTGCCGGTAAAGAAAATCATTGGTCTCTAACAGGGATCGAGCCCGTACTTCCTTGACCACCTTGACTGAAACCAAAGACTTAACCGTCCAGCCAGAAAACTACAAATGTCACAACAAAAACACTTAGATTTTCTATCTACATTTTAGTTAGATTGAAATAAAAAAATAAGTTTTTGTCTCATATTAAAAGTTTTCTTTACGTTAATTTTTTCGTGTCAATTGCTACATAATTGTTAAATTCATTATGGCAAGAAAAAAAAACTACGGAATAATTTTTTTAACCAAATATCAAATATTGAAGAGTGTTTTTATTCAGCGTTATGAAGAGTAATACATACAAACAATGACAATAGTTGTAAAATTAGTAAGAATATTTATAACCAAAGTCACAAAAACATAAGTTCATGTTCAAAATTCGTTTGAGTCAAAAACGACAGACTTTAAAATATTATTTCAGAGACTATTTTTACCGAGGTCAGACTTCTGATTTGCAGTTAAATATATTAAATTACATATTTCTGGAGCAAAGAAAGGTATGAAATTTAAATTGCGATCAAGTTTTAGATCTTTTATTTAACATGCTCTAAGCAAAAATTAGCTTTCATGACATTTTTTAGACCCGGACAGATGTCTGTTTGTTATAATAAGAAATATAATAACCACTTGTAATTGCATTGTTTTTGGCGCCAAAGACGCCAAAAAACATAATGGTTGTATTACAAAAATGGTCTAAAAATAAACTTTCGGTTTTACGCACCTTTTGTTACATTCGGACCACGAACACATATTTCTCCCTTCTCATTCGGACCTAAATTTTGCTCAGTTTCCAAGCACACAATCTAAAAGTAATTTACGCAATTATATATAAATAGTTTAAAAAATAAACTTTATATGTATTGACAAGCCGTTATGAAAATTATTGTTATCATCATTGTTATTGATATTATTTTAGCGATTAGAACATAATTGCCAATACAATTTTTAGGTGAGATTTTGAATCTGCAAAGAAAATATACGTCAGCTTAAATTTGACTTTTATAGAAGTTATAAAATTTTAAATAAATTTTTTGTTTAATGATTTTATAAATATGAAGGTTGAGGATATTGCTGTCGCTGTTTGTAAAATTATCATTAACAGTTATTTAATTAAGAACGAAGACAACAGACTACTTCTAAAACTTGAGAACAGTTCATAAATTACAATGAAGATTGTGAAATATTGCTGTTGACTTTAATTGTATTAAATGTATTTGCTACATCTAAGTGGAAATCTGAGTTGAATGTTGACTATACAAAAATTGCAAACTCAGCGCCCATATATTTAACTTTTTCAATGCTACGGTAAGCAGATATACTTGACGTGATAACTTTGCTCACCGTAGTTAAAAACTTGAAAACAAATTAAATCATTAATTTTAAATAAAAGATATAGAATGTCCGAAATCAGATATATTTTTGGGTACACGGTCCGAATAAGTTTCCAAATAAGATAAAAAATATACTGTCACAAAAGTAACAAACCCATAATATACCACCATGTAGATTAGGTGCTTGCTGAGAGGAACGATATAGAAACTTGAAAAACCTCATTTTAACTGAAATTTAAAGTTATACTCTTTGAAATATATTTCTTAGGTTTTTGCGAAAAAAAATAAAGACACAATTTTAACATGTTTAACTTGAACTACAAATAATCTTATAGTAATTTGCATGAAGTTGTTCTAAGATGTATATATTATATTTAAGGCAATAGATTCAAACCTCGGTCTGACCTTGATCCCTAAAAATTTTAATACATATATCTAATAGAAAGTTCCACATAGAATTAAATTTTAATCGCTATTGAGCTACAAAAGTTACCCCTACATTACAACAAGGTTTTTTCTTATTAAAATTTGAAATATTTGAAATCTTTATTATTATTTTTAATTTTGTTATTATTGTTGTTATTGTTATTGATAATATTTTTTATTGTTATTATTACTACTATTGTTGTTGTTGTTATCTTTGTTTTTGTTGTTTCTGTTGTTGTTGTTGTTGTTGTTATTTTTGTTGTAGTTACTGCTGTCGTTATCGTCGTTGTTGTTGCAATTGTTGTCGTTGCTGTTTTTGCTATTTTTGTTGTTATTGTTATTGTTGTTGTTAATATTGCTGTTCTTTTTATTGCTATTGGTGCTGTTGTTGCTGTTTTCGATGACGTTGTTGTTTTCGTTGTCGTCATTGTTGTTTTCATCTTTATTGAACTACAAAAATTACGATAACATAACAATAACATTTTTTTCTTGCCAAAATTTGAAATGTTTGAAACAATTATTGTTATTACTATTGCTTTTATTACTGTTATTGTTATCATTATTGTTTTTGTTGTTGTTGCTGTCTTTGTTGTTATTGTCATAGGTGTTGTTTTTGTTGTTATTGTCGTTGTTGTAGTTATTTATATTGTGGTTGTTATTTTTATTTTTGTTGTTATTGCTGTTGTTGTTTTTATTGCTTTTGTAGTTACTTTTATTGCTCTCGTTGCCGTTGTTTTTGTTGTCTTAGTATTTGTCGTCATCGTTTTCGTCGTCGGTGTTGCAGTCGTCGTCTTTGTCGTGGCCGTCGTCGTTTTCGTTTGTTGTTTTTTGCTTCTTACTTGTTGCTAGTTGTTTGTATTTTGTTTTTTGTTCTTGTTTGTTGCTGTTTGTTTTTGTTTGACGTTGTTAATTTTGTTGTTAATGTTGTTCTTAATGTTGTTGTTGTAGCAATTGTTGTTTGTACTGTCATTGTCGCTGTTATTGCTATTTTTGTTTTTATTGTTGTTGTTGTTTTTAATGTCATTGTTGGTTTCGTTGTTGTTTTAGTTGTTATTTTTGTTGTTGCTGTTGTTTTTGCCGGCGTTGCCATTGTCATTGTCGTCGTTTTCGTCGTTTTCATCGTTGTAGGCGTCGTTGTTTGTTATTTGTTGTTTATTGCTTGTCGTTTGTTACTTGTTGTTTTTTGTTACTTGTTGTTGTTGTTATTATTACTATTATTATTGTTATTAGTAATGTTATTGTTATTATAATTGTTGTTGTTAGTGTTACTGTTATTGTTATTATTATGATTATTACTATTGTTATTATTATGATTATTACTATTATTATTAATAATGTTATTATTATTGTTATTGTTATCAATATTGGTATTATTGCTACTGATGTTATTATAATTATTGCTGTTATTTTTGTTTTTGTTGTTGATATTGTAGTTGTTGTTATTTTTTTTATTATCATCCTTTTTGTATTTATTGTTATTGTTGTTTTTGCTACTATTTTTATTGTTGCTAATGTTCTTGTTGCTGAAAGAGAAAAAGAGAGTAGAAAAACAGGAACAAATATATGGCAGGGAAAGACAAGGAAGGCTTTAGAGCACTACTATAAATAAAAGAAAACTTTACCTTGATTTCATGACGTGCAAGTAAAACACCAGCTGATCCGTACGTTTTTAACTTTTTGTTTTCTGATTGGGCTGTAGCAATAAAACTTGTTTCGGTCATTCCATAGCCTATTAAAATAAATCAGTAAATTTATACAAAAACTCAAATTAATCCGACGTTTTATCTGTATATCATCTGATAAAACAAATTAGCGTAAGATAAATTATATTGCAATCGAAAAAATACTTCATTACCAAACGATCTAAAAATTTAAAATAATAAAACGATGCCTGAGGAAGTCGTCTGTGTGATAATTATTGTGGTGGGATTTACGTTGGCGAAAGCTAAGAGTGTAGAATTTGCTGGAGAGGAATTTTCCTCATATTTGGTTGTAGAAGCAATCAGGAAGTTCGATTTTCAGGTAATATTTTAATGCAAAATCGATAAAAAATTCCCTAAAATATCACTTTTTAAACAATTATATATGGTTTATTATACTTATTACATTGTTGTAGAACTACATGTGGGAAGTTGGTTTCCATATTGCGAGATACATTCAAATCGACTGGTGCACCTCCATAAAGTAAGGATGTCAAAGATGAGAGGTTATAATTTTTAACTTTCGGATTGTTCGCCAAGAATGAACATGTCGGTGTTAAAACTCCACCTCGCTCAATCTAAAAACGTATAAATAAAAACATTGCACTTATTACTAAAAATATAAATGTAACAATAATAAACCTAAAAAATGCGAAACAAAACTTGCAAAGGCTTGAGACAATATAGAATTAGCATAAAAAAATGTTCCCCACGAACAAGACCAAGAGAAAATTCACGGCTTCCAAAAACTCTCAAATAACCCACCAACACGATTATGCTTATGGAGAATCCAAATGTTCTCCATAAATATAAGATAGCTCACAAGAAACTCATATCTTCTTTCATCAGACAGCGCGATACCAAGTCGCAAGTTATTTAAGAATTTATCATTTATATCGTTACAAACCTTTACAATACTTTATAAAAATTGAAAATCCCAGGAAGTCCTTAAAATTCTCAGCCTGGGTAATTGCCGTGCTGTAACTTTAAGCGATGAAAATTTCGAATTCGATTTTATCATATTTATTAAAAATATGCGTTCATATTGATAGCTATACTGAGCGCGAAAAAAAATCTATACGAAAGCTAACGAAAAATTGGGATGTTTGTGGAGTTAAACATTATAGGAAAAAAATATCCGCCTTTTCGAACTATTTGCCTATATTTCAAAAATTTTTATTTTGAAGTAAATTTAACTTGATATTTGTCTATATTACCCAAAAGTTTATCCAAATCGCTCAATCCCTGAAGAATCACATAACATTCGCTACCAGCATACCGTGGGAGTATAAGAGAAATTTGAGAACTGACCAGAGCAAATAGAGTTGATTAAAAAGTTTTACTACCGACTTTGACGGATTAGAACTTTTGAAGTCGTAAAATTTCAGTCATCAAATTGACGAAAGTATTCATTATCTCTCTTTGGTGTTCCAGTGGTTCCGCTTTAATAGTAGATATGCGCTACATCGTTCAATGTATGTTTAGGGGAAACGTCATAGATGTATTGTTCCAAATTTAGGAGGTCACTAAGATAAAAAAACTCCACTATCTTTCACCTTGGAATTATAAACCAACAATATGCTACTGATTCTTTTGTTTTCAACGGCTTGCATTACTTTTTCAAACTGTTCGCAATTTGTAAATATCACCTTTGAATTGGAAACGGATATTAATTCACTTAGCTCATAATTAGTTAGCATATGATTGAACTTTATCATTGTTACGTGCTGTTTCAGAGCCCCAAAGAAAGGAAGTAGATTATCAATAGATTAAGGGATGTTCATTGTTACAAAATCTCCATCAAAAATGTTTTTGCTATGAAGAAAACCTGCTACCTTTTTTGATTTCATCAAGATAACATTAAAAGTATAAAAACGGCCTGTGTCTGTATCAATCTAAATAAAAAAATTGAGATGAACTTTTAGGTTTTCAAAGTAAGTCTCATCATAAAATAAGTAAAATAGATAAATAAATAAATAAGTAAATAAGCAAACAAATAAAGGTTGGGACTCAATTTTATGGAATATTCGAAATTTGTATTTCGAATTGAAAATTTAAGAAAAGTAAATTTTGTAAAATTCCCGTCGCCGTTTGCTATAAAGTTCCAGTGTGATTAAAAAACAGCATTTAAGTTATATATATATATA
>JAUZNK010056682.1:0-15323 GCA_035046665.1 Euphysa ruthae
TATATATAATTTCTTTATAAATAAAGTTATTGAAAATTTATTATTTTAATGAAAACTCACAGTTTTCAGTATTTCATTAGAGGTTATGGAAACTCGGCGATTTATTTTCGAGCTAAAACTCCCTGTGAAAACTGAAAATCTCATTCTGTCGGGGAATAAATTTGGTATATACCATTGGAATAAACATTGGTGTCAACGGAGTTAAGGTGTTAATATATAATTTACAAAATTTTGAAGTCATCTTAGAAATTTGACGTTAAAAAAAAAGTTATAAATACGTTATGTGAGTATTTAAGCCTTTTTTTTATTTATTTACCATTATTCCGGGTGATTATCGAAAATCTAACTTATTAAATCGAACTGGAGGCTTAGCTCATGTAAAGCTTATGACCTACCGCTGAGCTAGAAGGCGATATACAGCCTAATTGAACTCTCAAGATAGGCTTCAAGAGAAATTCATGTACTTATAAACAAACGTGAACTAAACAAAACCAAAAGTCAAAACATTCTAACTTCAATGACATTGTATTATAATTAAGTTACGCCAAAATATTTCATGATAATCGTCAAAAGATACCGGAATAAGAATGTCTGAAAACATCTATCATAACGTTTAAAATCAATACTAAAAGGATTTAATAGAGGTTTACTATCGGTATGTCTGAACGATCATTCTTATTTTGCATAGCAGATAATAGATCGCTAAATTACCATTATGAAACGAATAACATCTCAAGTGGGCATACTGAAAGCTTTATTTATACATTGGCATTTGTTGAAATATAAATAGGTGATGACGGCATATAAATATTAAAAGAATGGCTTTACTAAACTTTTAAATTTTACTTACCGAGTCTTGGTGAGCCATTTTCAAAGTTTCTGAGAGTTTATTGGCTGTATCTCTAAAAAAAGCCCTTCAATTATTTTTATTCTCAACAACTCTTTTCTTATCAATAAAATCCAAGAAAAAAATTTATCAAAATTATTAAATTTCTTTCTAACTTAGGCGCCCCTCTGTTTTTAAAGTTAGGTGAAAAATTTAAGCTCGAAAGCCAATCTCCTAAGTAGACTTTTCATATTACTTACACCACAGTAATGAAAACGGGGGCAGAGGAATGGTCCACTAATTTATAATTTTCATAGCCTATTTTATAGTTCTAAAAACAGTTTAAAAACCTGCAATTTTTTTTTTATTTCTAATTACCTTTTAATTCGGAAAATTTCATATCATTATTTCAAATTTCAAGACATAATCTACATTATCACAAAGCATACAAATTTGATATACAGCACATAACCTACATTATCACATAGCATACAAATTTGATTTGCAGCACATAATCTACATTATCATATAGCATACACATTTAGTTTACAGCACAAAATCTACATTATCACATAACATACAAATTTAATTTATAGCAATAACCTACATTATCACGTAGCATCTACATTTAGTTTACAGCACATAACCTACGTTATAGTCATACACATTTAATTTGCAGCACATAATCTACATTATCACATAGCATACACATTTAATTTGCAGCACATAATCTACGTTATCACATAGCATGCATATTTAATTTGCAGCAAAAATCCTAAATTATCACATAGCATACAAATTTAATTTACAGCACATAACCTACATTATCACATAGCAACTAAATTTAATTTACAACACATAGATTACATTATCACATTGCAAACACATTTAATTTGCAGCACGAAACCTACATTGTTACATAGCATACACATTTAATTTACAAAATATAACACCTACACTATCACAAAACACACACATTTAATTTATAGAACATAACCTACATTATCACATAGCATACACTACTTTAATTTACAACACATAACTTACATTATCACAGCATCTACATTTAGTTTACAGCACATAACCTACATTATAGTCATACACATTTAATTTGCAGCACATAATTTACGTTATCACATAGCATACACATTTAATTTGCAGCACATAACCTACATTATCATATAGCATACACATTTAATTTACAGAACCTAACCTACATTATCACATAACAGTTTAATGAAGTTCATAAGTTTGGCTACGCAAATTAAGGCTTTAATGACCATACATTAAAAATATTTTATTAAGCCCCATCCTAACCATTTGGGATTTTATTAAACCATTTGGGATTTTGTTTACAGCAGTATTTTTTGGTTATAAACAAAATTTTACGCATTTACTATATAAGCATAATTTTTGAAAATTTTAGGAGTTTCTATCAAGATTCAAGAAGATGAGTTGGCCATACAATTCTGCTCCTCCTTACCATCTACCCCATCACCCACACAATGCATATCCTGGACACTTTCCTCTCAGTTATTATGGTAGGTGTATTTACCGAAGCTTTTGAATAATTGACGATAGATTTATAATATGCAAAAATTGCACCTTAAAACTATGTTCGGCGTTACGGAATGTTTGGGTGTGCTACATTAAAATCATTTAACATCTAGCAAACTCTAATATTATGGTCAATAAATAAATGTTTTACGGTTTATATTTTTGATGGAAATTTCAACTTGGCATGTACGTCTTTATTTTGAAAATTTTTATGATTTCAAATAAAAGATGAATACCTACGTAACTTTTATATCCGAAGAAAATAATAATAAAAATAATATCACGCCTAGTTGCATTTAATAGACTTGGTGCTATCCGAGCTTCACCTTCTCTATTTTAAATGAAAATGCTTCAAAAAAAAATTTTTTTTCAGCTATTTCTTACAGTTTTTGTGAATTTTGATTTCAATTTCCTTTAACGCTCTCGTTTTTAAATAAACGTGTATATTCAAATGAATTTTTAGTAAATATAGATTAATGCGCAAATATCTATATAGATTAAATGCTGGCGTAAAAATAACATCTAAAAAACATTTGTCAAAAAATATTCTTATTTTCGATAAATCATGATTTTCTTTTTATGAAAAAGAATAATTACAAAAAATCCTGATATCACCATGAAATACATTAGACAATATATTAAACTCATTAACACCTCACTTCCTTTAAAACAATACTCAAACCACACATTCCATAGATGAAGAAAGAAAATAAGTGATACTGCAACATCCCCACCATTTATTATTAAAACGATATATTCTTTCGTGAAATTAACTCAAAAGAGTTCTGTGGCTCCCATATTTATATCATTAATTCAAGCTCTATTATGTAAAAAAAGAAAATATGTGCTTTAGGGATACAATAACAGAACGAAACTATTTATTGTAAAACTTTTATTTTGAAGGCTATCCCAGAAAGCAAAGACGTGAACGGACTACATTCACTAAAGGTCAGCTAGAAATTCTTGACACTTTATTTAAGGAAACCAAATATCCAGATGTTTTTATGCGAGAAGATGTAGCAAGGCGAATCTCTTTACCGGAATCTAGAGTCCAGGTAATTATTATTTGATTATTATGCTGAGTTGCTGCCGTTACCATTATCTTAAATTAAGAGTTACAAATTTCGAATCAACATTTAACCAAAATCAGGACAGCAATTCTTGAATTGTTTTAAAGCTATTAATTGTGATACTTGAAAAAGGCTGTTTTATAAAAAAAAAAACTCGTTTGAAATCTCGTAGTTATTGGTAATTTCCGAGATATATCAGAATTACATGAGTCAAATAATTTCGGACATAAAATAGATTTTCAACAGCTCTCAAAAATTAATCGCAGATTGGATTATAATTCAGTTATTACTTCAAACCTGAGAAATTTGAGCTCTATAATTTATGAAACGCTAGGTGAGGAAGCAATTTATTTTACAAAGAAATTTTGAAAGTATAAAGAAATATTAGTCTTTGCTGAAATGTAATTTCAAGCTTTGGGTTTGGAGAATACTTGCACTACTGATATTATCGCTTTATTAACACCAATTTTTATCTGATTAATTCAGGTATGGTTTAAGAATCGCAGGGCAAAGCACCGCCAAAAGAGCAAGAAACCAGCAACAGTTAATCAAGATAGTGATTCCGATTCCGAAAAGAATGGATGTTCGTCTCCCTCTTCTGCAAGTAAAACTTCAGCTTCAATAAGCAAGGTATATGATCAAAGGTCACCTATATCGACTACAAAATCAATTGACGTTTTAGAATACAAATCACAATGTTCATTTGATACTAGTAACTCTCTCACTGCTATACCAACTTCAATACCAACAAATTTTCAACAAATTGATAAGAACCAATCGTATTCAAGCTATGTTCCAACGTACCAGACTCCTCCTCGATTGTATAACACTCCCGATCCGTATTGTCATTATTCCTACGCTTCTACACCCACACGACCGTTTGATTATCCATCAACACACATGCATCCTCATTCGGTGCCGGAATACGGCCAATGTGGCGTAGACTTAAATAGTCCCCAGCCTAGCCCATCCATATGGGGTTCTTATGGACACTCCATTTAATTTTTTTTTGTTAATTCTCACTTAATTTATAATTAGTTATATAAATAATTTTACGCATGCTTTTTTTGATCAAAAGTTATTTCAAACATTATTTTTTTTGTGAAAATTGTGTATATATTAAAAGTTTTGAAATTTACGTCTTGTCGGTTATATCGAAAGAGATAATTTCGTTTAAATAGAAAGAAATATCGCTGATATCGAAAGAAATTATATCGAAAGAAATAAAATCGAAAGAAATAATATCGGTAATATCGAAAGAAATAATATCGTGTATTCCGAAAGAAATAATATCGGTTACATTTGAGGAAATGGTATGGTGGTTTGCTCGCTTAAATTCTTGAAAAAGTGAGTGTGCGCTGAAATGCTAATCATATAAAATTGAGCGAGATGGATATTTGTACTCTAGTCATTATTAGAAAATTCGGTATCGGCTAATATCAGTAGAGTGTTAAAATTAAAATTTGTTTCCAGTGAATTGTGGATAGTAACTAAAAACACATAAAATGATTTTTCTCCATCATTAGTTACATCATATCGTTACTCCTGAGAAAACTTCAATCTACCACAAATTTAGATCGCATTGCACACCATTCAAAAGTAAAAATTCGGAAATATAAAATGCTGCTATAAGCATTCTTCTTCATTTCTTAATCATTTTTAACAAACGAGATGTCTTTATTACAACTTTATTTTTCTTCCTTTTAAAAATAAAATTTTTCATTCATTCAAATTTGAACAGCAGAGATAACTTTTCCAGTTTTTTTCTGACAAAAGTGTTTATTTTTAGAATAATTTAAAAATTTACTTGTAAAATAAAGGTTTGAAGACTATGCTGTTTTTTTAGTCCAGATTTTCAGTATTTTCAGTATTTTTTTCTTTTTTTACACCGGTTTTTTACGAAGCCATAAACTCACGCTACACCCTGCTGTTAAATATAAATGTTAAAGGTAAATAAAAAAAAAAACAATGTCACCCAGAAAATATGAGATACCAGTCTAAAGAAGATGATAACAATAATGATAGCAAGCAAAACAGTAAGAACGGATAGTGAAACAAGGTTCCATCTATACTTTCATAGAAGTGGTAATAAAATATATATATGGCTTTAAAAAGTTTATGCTTTAATTTTAATCGATTATTTTTTATAGTTACTACTGCCGTAAAGGAGAAAGTTATTTAGATTTAATTAGGTAAGGTAAAGTACTAGCTGTATACCCGCCAAGATTTGGCTAATTTATAGCATTTTAATAAATGGAAAATAACTATATAACAACAGTTCATTGAAAACATTAACATAACAAACGTGACAAACCAAAATTGTTTTTGTTTTATATACTTCTTGACAATGTGCGTTCTATTGTTGCAGATTTACTCATTGAAAAACAAAATTATTGTTAAAAAAACCAATGAAAATCTTTAAAATCTATATATGTATCGTTTCGCCAAGTTGATTTTTGTTCTTTTGGATGGCAGTGGCATAGCGGCAAAAATTCTCATTGTTGAGTTTTCAGAGAAGGCAAAATAATCCCATGACTTCTTTCGTTT
The DNA here is from genome assembly GCA_035046665.1 of Euphysa ruthae. NCBI lineage: Eukaryota > Metazoa > Cnidaria > Hydrozoa > Anthoathecata > Corymorphidae > Euphysa > Euphysa ruthae. The sequence continues at coordinate 6,001 of JAUZNK010056682.1, forward strand.
CTTTCGTCGTCATTTTTATTTATAGGAGGGTTCTCCTATAAATAATTTGTCATTTTTTTGCCAGTTTGTTTGCAAGTTTCTTTAATTTATTTATGGTTTGATTTTAAAATAGAGGGTTCTTTTACTATAAATTTTTCTTGCGACTTTTTTTTTTTTTCGAACTTGTGTGTAACTTAATATTTCTGCGCTAGTGAAAATTACGGCCAACGGAATGAACAACTCATATGAATGAATTTGCTGTTAAAATAATTCGTCATTATTCGGTTTAGCATAAATAATACTAGGATATTCTAAATGGACCTTAACTGAGATTTATAATTTGCTAACAAAGTCCCATATCTAATAGGTAATATGGTTTTTTGGAAAGCTCAACTCTCTTGTTAGCTTTTAGGCAATCATTTCACTCAGATGAGGAACAAATTAAATTTTGAACCAAGAAGACTACATGGTTTATTTTTGAGGGAGAAAATTATCTCAGAGTTTATTTATGAAGATACAGATCGAATTATATTCTTCAACGATAAGCCCAATTATTGATTTTTGATACGCGAGTGAAATTTTTCATGACTAAACAAGTTGACGAAATATCATACAAACACTCATCACACAAATTCTTTGCTTGCGATAAGCCAAATAATTGAAGGTAAAATTAATTATTCTCAGCTCCATAACAGTTTAGTTTTTGAAGAATCTGTATGTAACTTGTAGATTGGCTTCTCTACATTTTATCATTGTTTACAACTCTATGGGTCATATGCCTGCCTAACCATAATTTTCAGTATTTTATAAAACAAAGAAATAGAATTGCTTAAAGCAGGTGATGTTAGATAGCTTAACAAAGAAACAAACAGGCTTTCACCAAAATTTTCTTTACTCCATGACAGAATATAATTACGTAAACATAACTCCTCCTCTGTGCTTAAATATTTTTGTGGCTATCACTTGTTAATGATCTTTGCCCTACAATGCTACAAAACTCACGGTGACATTGAAAATAATTTTGCAATGTCAATTTATTGATGAAGCATTTCTTTTAACATATAAAAAACACTTTGGAATTGGAATGTTTGAAATAAGCAAAATATGGACTTTGTTATTAAATTAAAGTAAAGTTTTATTCATATTATTATTTTGAGAATTATCAATTTTTAAATGGTTTGAATTGGTTTATTTTAGACAATCATCAGTTCTACCCACTCTTCTATCAAACTGTTGAATTATTTGCCAGTTAATACGAAAGCATGATATAATACAATGGGAGCAACAGTCATTTTCGCAGTAATTCTCGCAATAAAATGTTTTCATTGCATTAAATAAAATGTTTTACATCTTTTTTTCACAATTTCGAATTTCTTTTTTCATTGCTTGTTCGAAACTGGATTTGTTTGAAGAAGTTTGGCTATTCCACATATAATGAATAGACAAACCAAGTAGATTCTAGTATGATGCTTTCAACAATAACATGAAAAAACATCGGTTACTTCATTTTCACAAGGACAGAATAAAAGCAACATTCTATGCAAATAATCACTGAAAACAGCTGAAATATTTCCGCCTGAAGCCATCTTTCAGGCTATATACAAAATCTAATAAGATATACACATTCACCTTAACAGTAAATGTTTAGCTTAAAAAGTGCGGTAACTTTTTTTTAAAAAAATAATGCAAAGCTCTGTAGGGTGCAAGGAATAAAGTCATGATTTTTCGAAGGTTGAAGGAAAGTTGTAAAAGTAGCTTACCGTTGCGATTGCAATATATATTGGCAGAAAAATTCGTTGGCATGTCCAAACTTTATATTTAAATAGATAAAAAAAACTCTTGCTTCTGCTGTCAAAGAGTTTAATAATTATGGTATGTTCTATGAAAATATCGTCAATAGACAATCAAGTTAAAATTAGAGAATAGATAGAAAGTGATGAAAAAATTGAACTGTAGTAGAGGAAATATCAAAATAAACTAAAAATAACGGCAGGATTTTTATAACAAAATGGGTTGGCGTATCAAGGCCTAGGCTGCAGATGTTTGAAACGCACAGATTTTTGATAACAGCCGACGATTGAGTAGATGAAATTTTACTTTTAGGCTATCTGACGTCTACATCATTACCAGTTCAAGCATTAAGATTCTCTCACAGTTGAGGCCTCTTCGTCAGAGGACCAAAATTTTGATACAATGATCACAAAACCATTATTGATGAGTATGCTGCTTTTCTTTATGACCACAAGCTTGTCAGGGAAAAATTCATGTACTTTCTGATAACAGACGTTTTGACACAAAAATTACCCAGTTTAATGCTAACAAAGAGAAATTACAAGATTTATATGGCAAGAAAGCTTGATGGGCGGGAAATTTTGTTCATAATTTAGTGATACTGAGGACGCTGAGATTATAATTAATTGTTTATTCATTAAGCAGTAGCGCAAAAATTGAAAATATGCTTTCTTTTAAGTTTCTTTTCTTTATTTTACCGCATAAAATTATTAACGGCCCTTTTTATATACTTTTCCATTAAATGTATTTTTCTAACCTGTCAAATTTAAGAATTTTATGAGTTTAACATATTTGGTAGTCCGTACTTTATGTTTTTACAAAATCATACAAAAAATTATTTAGCAAATGCCAAGCAGCATTCAGAACAGAAATTCCAGTTTTAACTTTCTAATATTCTGTTCTGGAGCCTTACTTTAGTTGCTTATCAAAAATAAAGAGTATCCCCTTTTCACATGTCCTTAATATGTTATTATTCTTATTAATTGTAGAAGGCATTGGAACCTGTTCACATTAAATCTGCGAACAGATTTATTTATCCACATTTCTTATCAAAATGATCTGAAGAATATAACTTTACTAATTTTTTCGCAATATTGTATGGCAGATCATCATAGCTGTTTCTTTTTTTCACTTCTTTTTTTTTTTTTTTTTTTTTTTGTTAGATACGGTGCAACAGACGCTTGCGTGTGTTAACAAAACAAAAAACCAAATTTTTGCAGAAGAGTTTTGATATATTTTAATTGCCAGATCATAAGAATTTTGTTACAAAAATTATTTTTTTAAAAAGTCAGATTGAATTGGATGGAGCCACTCATACAGAAAATCTGGCCAAAGAAGTGACCTTTGGATAGTTCTCGACAAAATCTTAAAAAGTGCAAGCAAAAAAAGTTAAAAAAAAAAAACCAGACAATATAAGAGAGAGAAAAAAAAAAATTAATCCGAAAAACTAAAATCTTAGATTAAGGAGAGATTTTAATGACAATCTTTTTGAATTGATAACTGGAGGAAGAAGAGAGTTAAAATTCTTAAATTTTCAAGTTCATTTACAAAAGAGGCAAAAGATTTATTCCAATCACAGATGCACTGATAAATGATAGAATAGTTACCATACTTTTGCGTTTTATGGGATGTAACATAAAGCTTCCCATTATCAAGATTTCTTGTTAAATGGTTGTGAGTTATTTCTGTTGCAGTAAAAAAATTCGAAATTGAAGATGGAAGATAACTGTTGATAGAATCGGGCATGAAAAGAAGATTATCATAGAAGATTATCATAGATGAAAATAAGGGAATTTTTAGTTCTTTGAATGATTCTGAGGTATCAGATCTAAAGGGTTGAAAGTTTATAACTCGAATAAATTTTAGTTGAACTGAAATTAATTTTATTTATATGATAATTTCCTGTTTGCCCCCAAATTTGACAGTAGTAATTCAAGTGAGAAGGGAAAATAAAGAAGTAGATGTTTTTAAGAGTTGGTTTATTAACAAAGTAACGAATTTTGCATAGCATACTGTTAGATCTATTTAAAATTGCTATGAAAGATTAGAACCTTTTAAAACACCAAGGTACTTACCAAATTTAGAAGGATAAAGCTTTTTGCTATTGGCTTTGGTGTTGGTATTGCCATTTATTGCTGATAAAATTATGAACTCTGTTTTGTCTATATTCAGGGATATTAAGTTGGCGTTAATCCAGTGAACAATATCCTTTAGATCAAAATTCACATTTTTACAAATGGATTGTAATGATTTATTGATGTAAAGAAGATATGTGTCATTAGTAAAGAGATAAACAGAAGAGAACTTGACAGATTTATGTAAGTTGTTAATATAAATGAAAAATAACAGAGGGCCCAAAACAGATTCTTGAGGAACACCACAGACAATAGATTTTAGAGAAGACTCATGCCCATTAACAGAAACAAACTGTTTGCATCATATAGATAAGATTGAAACCAATTCTTGGCTATACTACGAATACCATAATACTCTAATTTGACGGTTAGAATACTATTATCCACAGTATCAAAAGCTTTTTGAACATCAATAAAAATTCCACCCACAAAATAACCAGTTACAAGCCTCTTTGGTTTTTTTAGTTAGACATATAAGATCATGAGAGGTTGAATGTTTAGATCGAAACCAAAATGGAAGTTCTGTCAAACAGTTAAAACTGTTGAGGAAATAATACAACCTGGAGTATATTTTTTTTTTAAGAAGTTTGCTAATGTTGGATAAAAGTTAGATTGGTCTGCAGTTATTGCGTAAAAATTTAGAACCTTTTTTGTATAAGGGCAGAACAGAAGAGATTTTCAGAATTTCGGGAAAGGTACCAATTTCGAAGGAGATGTTAAAAAGTTTATCATGATTGGGAGAAAATTCATTATTGAAATCTTTATTTCATTTTATTAGAAAGCCTGTTCAATATAAAGGGACTCTTTGATGACAGACAATTTTTTCCCATGATCTTCTTAAGGGTGTATCTAACCTTAGATGGCTGTTGCGTTGAGGGAGGGATTTTTCTATTTTAAAGATTTCAGACATGTAATTTAGGTTGGGTCTGCTGCAGAATTTAAATGCATGTGCAGCAATACCCTGATATAACCCTCATATCAACAGGCAGCCAATTTATGGCTCTATACTGCTCAGTGCCAATATGGGCACGACTGTTCATATTTAACCAAAATTTTATACAATTAATTTTTTCACTTTTCAAATATATTTATGGTGATTCGCTGAGGCCTAAATACCAGGAAAAACACGCATAAACAAAGTGAGGTTAAATCAGAGCATTGCATAGGGCACGATTCAAGGTTGGTGTAAAAAAAAATTTTTTTCTATATAAAAATCTAAGTTTGCAATTAATTTTATTTAACATGACCTATTTTCTCTGCAGTCAGGGTTTGATCTAATAAGAATTCTAGACATTTGACTGAGATATGTTGTTTAATGTATATGCCTCCAAAACTTATATTCAAGGGATCTGCTTTTTCCGCATTTCTTTTTGATGAAAAGAGGATACACTTGGTTTTTTCGTCTCCAAAGTGCACACGAAATTTGTTATCAACAAACCACTCACAAAGATTGGAAAAATTTCTGTTTCAAACTTTTTTTCTCTCTTTTACATCCTTATGTTGGAAAATCAAGCAAGAGACATCTGCGTAAAGAAGTAATTCACAGTCTGGTCTTGTATCATGTCATTCACATATAGCAAAAACAAAAGAGGTCCTAAAATTGACCTCAGTGGGACACCACGTTTCACTAATACTTCATCAAATAATTCTTTATCAAATTTCACACTAAGTTTTCTATTTGACAGATAAGAATTGAACCAGAAAACTACATTCTCCGAAAAACGCATGGACTTCAGTTTTTCAAGCAAAACATTGAGTTCTATTGTAGCAAAGGCCTGTTGGAGATCTATAACGATCATACCAATGTGACACCCTTTTACAAAGCCTATTTTGATTCAGTTATGAAGATATGACAAACATGTGTCTGTCGAAAAAACCTTTCGAAATCCAGATTGAAATTTATATTTAAGGTTCTCTTTTTCAACGAATTCTCTAGTTTGGAATTCAATAACGTTTTCAAAAATCTTGGATACAATTAATAATAACGACATGAGCCTGTAGTTTTTTGGTTCTGTCTAACTCCCTTTTTTAAATAACTGTGCAACTTTAGCTAATTTGTAATCATCTGGAAATGTGTTAGTCCTTATAGAAAGATTTATTAAATTTATGAGTGCTTTTAAAATAGAAGCACATCCGACCTTAAAGAACATAGATGGTATTTCATCAAACCCTGGTGACTTATTTAATTCCAAATCATTAATTATATTTTTAGCTAAATCTTCAGTGACATTTGAGAATTCGAATTCCTTCAAAATGTTCATTTGGCCAGAAAAATTTAGGACTGTCTGACTACTATAAACAACTGATGTTCTTAGAAAGTGATTTGAAAGATTGGTTGAAAGATTTCCAAAAAAATTCTAAAAACCATTAAGTTTAAAAAAAAAATAGATTGTGAAGATGAGTTTTTTGATTTAGTAACTCCTATATCTTTCAAACTTTTCTACCTATACTTTCACTATGTTTATTTGTAAAATTATATTAATATCTCTAAGAGTATCTGCTAAGTAGTTCCTTGTCAGCATCTGTTTTTGTCCTTTAAAATTTTTTTTTAAATTTATGTTTTACAGCTTTTCTGCAACTTCTTTGTCAAACCACCCTCGAGAGTTGTTTTTTGCGGGTATAGAAAATTGGCTAAGGATCAAATAGACAAATTTCAAGTGATCACTGCTGCGTGATTTTGTCAGAAGCATTTGAGAGAAAGAGATTTAATAAAGACAAGGTGTTTTATGTTATTCTTGTAGTATCCTTAATTTGCTGTATAAGACCAAATGTAGAACAAAATCCACTTTACTTATTCAAGAATATAATTGTTATTATTATCCAAAAGATTAACATTTAGGTCTCCTAAAATAAATCTATATTTTCCATCCTCATAAATTTGGTATAAATTGTGGGCTAAAAGCTCAAAAAATGCTTGATATCGGGTGACCTGTAAACTATGATCACTGTAAAAGTTTTTGTACGTATGTTTTCAATGTCGTTTGTGGGTGTAATTTCATTAACATTAAAAACGTCCTTGATGCAACAAATAACACTACCACCAGATCTATTTCTGCCTTTCTTGAAAATTTGGTATCCAATAAGTTCAATTTCACTGTCTTCTATGGAACCATCAAGCTTACTTTCAGTAATTCCAATAATTGATGGTTTTGAAATAATTGAAATCCTCTTAAATATTCTATTTTTGATAGTATGCTGTTAGATGATGTAATCTAATGCACAAAATATTTTGAAGGATTTTTTTTTTGCGGAAATGTGTATAAATTATTTGAAATAATAAATTTCAGAGGGTAAAAAATTTCAGATTAGTTAGATATAAACAAAAAAATTACCTTAATAGTAAGTATATAAATTTCAATGAATAATCGAGCAAACACAAGAGTGTGTGAATAAAATGTTTAAAAAAATTAAAAATAAGACTATTGTAAAATTTGGAGTTGAGGAAAGTATATAAAATTTTAAATATTGGTGCAAAATAAATTGTTGAAGAATATGTCAAAAGGATTACAGCAAAATAATACTTTTAAAAGTCCTACCAACGCACAAAGTATACATCCAACTGGTTCAATTTCACCTTCCCACCAATGCAAGAAAGCCCATTAGCACCGAAAAAACATCCAAAAAGAATTTATGGATATTTTTAGGGATGACAATGGCCAAACTTACAATGGATGAAATTGACAAAAAAACCTATCGCAGTCACAGGGATATACTTCCACATGGCGTTGTCCACACCTTCCTCACAGCCACCAACAGTTACAAATCAGTCGCCCTGATCACGAAAAGTGCTTGCTTTCCGCTTGGGATGGCTCACATCATTACGTACCCGGCTAAACTTTATCGCGCGAGAATGACATGACTTGGAGATAGTGGTCTTCGCCATATGAGAAACATAACTGTCATCAACAAGTATCCAGCACGAAGTTCAAAACAACAATAGGGTATTGCGTCTTCGACAACAACCCGCTTTCTTCTCCTCAACACACCATCTCAAATTTTCAAGGTAAATGGTCGCTCAAACTATTTGTACCACAGTGAATAACAATCGATCGAATTTTATTAATGAATCGAGTGTTTTTCACGCGACAAAAAACATTCTCCACCTTGTCTTCTCCAACACCAGCATTAAAAAACTCTCCAATCACATCACGAATTTTGTGATAATGACCCAAAAATTTATAAATTGAGTCGCCAAAGATGATAAGCTCGCTATCACTCTTCCATATCTTTTTTTTTTTTTTTCAACTCCTTGTGTTCTTTTAACCAGCCAACTTTATTTCATAGACAAAGAGTTGTGGCAACCGACAACATGCAAAATAAATGCAGCAACAAGCCAAAAAACAATCAATTCAGGAAAAATTCATTTTCAGCTCGAAAAATCTCAAACAATTTACGACGTCATTTTACTGCTTTATCTTGTTTCGTTGCCAGCAACCAAAAACAGGCAACCGGCAACCGAAAAGTTCTAGGTAACAAATCAATTGAAAGGTTCAGCAAATTTATAAACTGAAAATCATACACCTACTTCAATCAAAAATATGGCTTAATTCATACAGCTTACATGAAAGCAGCTTTTGGTAGTATTTTGAAAGCCGCAAGAAAGTCTCAGCAATATCAATCAAGCATCGAACCAGGAAAACAACGTAATATGGTTTACTGTTCATGGCAAAACAAGGTCATGCCTCACTAAATAGTCTAGTGACACTTATTGCTGCCAAAAAATGTCTAAATTATGAGGTGATGACTAAGCACTGCCCTGGATATTCGTCAATAAAAACCAAAGTAAATACTCCGGAGTACCGTTACTGCGATATAAATCACACTGGATCATCTGGTTCTTTGGAGTCTGCTAGTATGGTTACAATTTTCAAACTTTCTATCAAAAGGAACAACTTAATGTATCATGAATATCTTGGGGATGGAGACACCTCATCTTTCAAAGATCCTATGCAAAACTTTTATGCTCTTGCTATCCGAAATAAATAAGATAGTAAATATGTTATGAAAAAAGCTGTTTGTGTCACCCTGTTTTACTTCACGTCATTCGATGATAATAGTTACCGCCATAGAATGTGCCCAAAAGATAAATAATTTTGGTGCCATTATCAGTTAGGCATTGCTAATTGCACTATTTTATACAAGGCAAATAATACCACTGTCAATGTAACAATTTGATAAGTTAAAGCTCATATTTCAGAATTTGTCTTCAGATGATCTGCTCGAAAAATGTCTTCATGGTACGACTGAAGGTTCAAACAAACGAAGCGCTAAATTCTCTTAATAATAATATCAAAATACTAATAACATAATAAAAATATCACATTGAATTTCGCTGTTATCAATGTGGGTTCTGTTTCGTTAGTTGCTCAATTTAAAGCTCTAATTTTTACTACGGCAACAATCCATAACGAATATATA
>JAUZNK010056693.1:0-15322 GCA_035046665.1 Euphysa ruthae
ATGTATATATGTATCTATATATATATATATATATATATATTATGGAGATTGAAATATTATGCCCTCTTACCTTTGAGCTCAGTAGAGCACAATGTAGGTCTGGTAATTCGGTGCATGCCCACCATCTTTATATGGTTTGAGCACTGGACCCATATGATCATGACTTCACAAGATCCTAGAAATTACAGTATATTTACTTACAACACCATATGTATTTCATCTCAGAAAATTTAATGGGCTTATAAGTAATCTGTGACTGTAGAAAATTTTCTTATGTAAGAACTAAGAAAGCAAAAACTTTATTGACCAATTGACACGCAGATAAAAAGCATTTTCCAAGATACACTAATGAGCTGTTGAACAAAGTAACACGTTACTGTAGATTGACAATGGGATCAATTCATCTCTTATATCTCTTCAAAAACATTTAGCTGAAAATTGTTTTCCAATCCTTAACTTGTAGAAACAATGTCCGCTAGGTCCTTAGGTCTGTTTCCTCCTCATCACTCTTAAATTAAACTTCATATCAAAACTCTTGCTATTTATTATAACTATCTTGTTCTATAAAATAAGCTATGTAAATAATTTATGTAAGAATTAAGAAAGCAAAAACTTTAGTGACCAATTGACATCCAGATAAAAAACATTTACATTTATTTACTTTCGGGATTAAAAGACAATCCTAAAAGATAAACACAGAAATCATGGAGCATTAGTCCTAAAAAACTTGTACTAAAACTATTTGAAATAAAATTACTGCGGTAAAACTTTGGCAAAATCGTGTGGAAAAACGTGTGGAAATCGTGTGGAAAATCATGTGGAAAATCGTGTGGAAAATCGTGTGGAAAAAACTATAGTTTAGCTTTCTAACCGAATTTTACTTATAAAACTTTAAATTGACCTATTTGACAAAAGTATTAAAAAAAATAACCAGACTTCATGCAAAAGTTTAAGGATAAAAATCAAAAAAATGAAATTCCCAGACCCAAATTCCAAAACTATGAGCAAAATTTTATTTTGGGAGCCTGTTTTGAAGCCTAAAACTAACATGAACATAATTAGAAAATTATATTTTATAGTTTCCAATCAAATTATTTTAGCAGAATCAAAGCAAAATTTTTTGGAGGAAATTTTTGCTCCCAGTTTGACATTTTTCAGAGCCTCTACCCGATAAATTTTTCAAAATTACCAAGTTAGTGATTAATAGTATTTTTAAACAAAAAATTATTGGCAGAACGAAAAACTCTTGTGAAAAACCAAAAATTTATTTTTTGGTCAAATTTTCGATGTTATCAAGGCCTAAAAGATCATTATTTATCTTCATGTCCAGTACTAAAAGAACAAGAACTTCTTTTCAAAAAAACTTTAAAACGGTCATTGAGATACAACAGAAATATAGAAATAAGAATGAGCATATAGAACTATGTCAGATTTGTTAAGAACCAATAGCAACCAGTAAAAATAATATAAACCTTGGTATAATAGAGTTTTTAGCCAAGCTTTTATATTTTTATAGCTATTTTAAAACTGGATTTAAACCTGTTATCTTTTTAAAATATGTTTAGTTAAACAAAACATAAACAATAAACAGATAAGCTCATTTTATGGCAAGGTGGTTGTTTAATTAAAAAATGTTTGTTTCTATAAAAATTTACGGGTTGCAACATAAAAAATTTATCTTTATATTATTATGGCCAACACTTTATAAAATTTTTCTGCAAATTTAAAAAAATGAAAACTATCAATATCGTACATTGCAAAAATTTATTGGGTACAGAATTAAAATATGGACTATGAAAAATCACCAATTATGATAATTTAACCCTATATATACTTTGTACGTTATATACTTAGAGTGCAGCGCAGCAACGTATATAAAAGTATCTCATTATTAATAGTTTGTCACAAAACAACAAATCAAGAATTTGTCTTCATTGAACTAGTTTTTCAATGCAAAAAAAAAAAAAAAAAAATTCATATCATGTTAAACTTCAGGAGAATTGCAGCAAAATTTCAAAAGGAAAAAGAGAATATTTAATTTTACATAAAAAAATGAATCCAAGAATTGTTGGAAGATATATATGGGTCAAAATTACCCTCGTAAAATTTGTTCAAATCGTATATTCCAACTTAGCGCTGAAAAACAAACAAACCTTATGCAAACTTTAGAAAAAGAAAGCATCCTTAAATTCATGACACCGCCAGCTTCTGGGCCCAGAAAACAACTAGTAGGAATTTTATTGCATATACTTTTTAAAAGCATTCACTTCATTTTCTAATTCAGCCCGGGGTTTTTAAGGTGTCTTACTAATCTTTGCCTCAAAATAGTTCAGCATTAACAAAATATTTGCTACAGTTGCTGATACCCTGCATAGAATTAAATTCTAAATAGAAAAAAGAAAATAAACCCCTGCCCATCTTGTCTAGTCCAGGGTAATTAAATGCAATATACAGAGCCTTCAAACTAACCAAAACAGCAACTACTTATTTTATTCCTTGGTATTCAACACACTTAGACGGTGAAGTAAAATATTTTTTTTGACAAAAGGTCATAAGTCGTTTCAATGCCTGTATATATTTCCTCTGAGTTTCGTCATTCAATACATGTGCCACAAGCGATGTTGAAATTTTCTCACGTCCAGTACGTGCATGAATGCCTGGATTTGTAACACCAATAGGCCATGGTGCATTACCTATAGCCATTTGTAAATACATATCACTTGCTTTCACATACTCTCGATCTAGCAGATTTTGAACTATACCACTTAAAGCATTTAAAATATCTGCTGTTAAACTAACAGACTTTAGTTTACGAAAAAGTGGTTTTAAATAACCCATAGTTTGCCCATACTGAGCACTCATTAGTTTACCCTGTATGGATATTTTTTCATGTAACTCACGTGAGTTTAAATCTTTTCCCCATTCATAACATAAATGTTTGAGCATTTCAAGAACAATTTTAGAGTTTTGTTGCATGTCTCCCTTTTTAGCAGATTTTGAAAGTTTAATTATTTCTTCGAGGGATAAAACATCTGCAGATAATTTCACATCATGAGCTTTCTGAGAACTATCACCACTTCCATCATTCAATTGGTCCATATAACTTTGATCAACTCTGTCCATAGCAGCTCTGAAATCATTTCGTAAACCTAACCAAATAAAATGAAAATATAGTACAAAAATATGGGGATCAAGTCTTATTTAAATTGCATGACCTAGTTTCCAAAGTTCCTACATTATTTCTGTAACAGTCATGTGCTAACAATTTATGTGCACCAAGAAATAACTAATGTCTAATGCTTTTTCAAGTTGCTATGAAAAATAATACATGTCTCGTATTAATTTACTTCTTAACAGTGTAGACCCTGATTTCGACTTATCCCCAGCACTGAAAACAAGAAAACTTTACATTTTACTTGATGACGTATAATAACCTCACTTGAAAGATTCAGAAATAGTAATTATAGAATTAAAACAACCATCGCTTTTATTAATGTAACCTTCAGCTATTTTCAAACTTAGTAAATTATATCTTACTAATAAACCAGTTTATATCATATAGAATTAACAAAGAAGAGTTAAAAACATGAAATGCCATAAAACATCTAGAAATCACAAAAACATTCTAAAAACAAGAAATAAGATTGAAAAAGCTTATAATCAACATCGATTTCAAAAAAATACAACCTAATAACAATATTTGTAAAAGATGCAAATTTTTTCTAAAAAAATTCATATATACTTAAGTTTTTCAGAAAACTTAAGTATATATGAATGTACGTATGTACATACATGTTTATTCTTACATTTATCTCACATGCAAAACGCACTGTCTAATTTAATACCAAACATACCATTACATAATTACTCACAATAACGGTCATCACCAGACTAGCCTGCTATGTTGATGATCCTAATTTCCATATATTAATTCCTAGTACAAATCAGAGCCATTATATATTACTAATTAATTTTGTTTTTTTTTATAGCCTTATTTTTAATTGTATTTATCCACTTATAGAGATAAATTGGATGCAAATTTCATGCTAGCTAATTATCTAAAGCTGTAATAATAAATTAAATGTAAAGTTTCTACCCATGAGTATTAATCAATGATGAAATTGCAAATATTTAAGTAGTAGCAACCAGGTTTATTAAGAACTAATTCTAAAAAATTAACAAGAACTCTGCTCTTTCTACCTTTATCTTCTTTATCTTTGCTCATCATTTCCACGACACGCAGCCGTTGACAAGTGTCCTCATGGTTTTCACCAAATAATTTTATTGGTTCACCTTTTTCCCGTAACCGCCTTACAAGCTCATGCATATCAATATTGGTATATTTGCGGTCAGTTTTTTCGATCTTTGACATAAACGTTCTAAATATTTACATAATAATTTTAAACAATGAATCCAGAACAAAATAACTAACAAATCACTAACTTGAGAATGCCACTTTCTACTTTAAACAAAACTTAGTAACTTCAAACAAATATTATTTGAGATCTAATGCAAAGATTCTTCAGCCTCTTTTTTAGAGGGCGATTTTTATGGAATAAAATAATTCTAAAAGATAACAGTTTAAATCGAAACTCAAACATTAACTTTGAGGCATTTATTTTCAAAAATCAACAAAATCTCAAAATTTTTAGAAAAATTTTTTTCTTATATAAACTTTATTTAGATAAAATTCTAGTTGAAGTTCTGATGACAAGGTCATCTTCTACACGTCACTACGTAAATAACTATTTATTACTACATTATCATTTTATGGTTATTTTTTTTCCGATATGATAATTATGATATTATTATTTTCATACAGCTGTAAAAGTATAATTTAATATACTTAATATACTTTTCCAATGAGGTGTCAAATATCTTTTTTGGCTAATACTATTTCTTATCAAATCCACGGCAATTTTTACAAATTTTAGCCAAAAAAAATACTGAGGTCAACAAAGAGCGATGAAAATTAAAATACATCTTAATATTTCCTAAAAGAAAAGAATTTATTAAAAAAAAAAAAAAATTTTTAGCTAGAAAATAATAGTCAACATTATAAAATAATCCATGAGTTCTTAAAGTGGTTTTAAAGAATGTAGCATACTTAGATAGACTTGATGAATGTGATTTATCATCAACTCCCAGTAAACCTTTTTCTTTCATTTTTTCAATTTTACGCTTTGTGAATTCTTCTGCTTGAGTTTTTGCAAGATCACCTCTTCTGAAATGTTTTTTTTGAGAAGTTACAGAATTTCCATCTAATTGTTTTCGCTTACGGTCCATTTCAGCAAGAAGGGATTCCATTACTGTGTTTTTACTAAAACTAAAGGATTTAGCATACAGCCACATGACACATTAAAAATATTAACATTACACTTGAAATGCACCAAGTGCCTACATTTACTTGTTTCTTCTTCATTTTAAAGTTAAAATTAGTAATTGTTATAATGAATAGATATTTCAAAAAATTTAACACAATAGGTTAACCTTAGGAAGCAGGAGTCGTGCCGAGTGCAATGGTAAAATGGTCAAAACGACAAAAAATTACAACATTTGAAATGTTTTACTTTGGATGCTCATATTTTCAGGAAGTTTGTATTTTATTTAAAACCTAGAGCACATGGGTTACAACTCCGAAAAATTCTGATGATTTGATATGGAATCATTTAAAGAACTAAAAATTTCCTTAATTTCATCATCTATGATAAAAATAGCAACTATTCTTTCGGTGTTCGATTCTATAAACAAAAATCTTCCACCTTTAATTTGGAATTTCTTTACTGAAACTTGAACAACTCATAGCCATTTAACAAGAAATTTTGATAATGGAAACTTTATGCTCCATCCCATAAAGCGCAAAAGCATATATGGTAACTATTCTATCATTTATCAATGCATCTGTGATTGGAATAAATCTCTTGTTCCTTTCGCAAATTTTGCAAGTTTAAGAAGTTTTAACTTCTTACTTTTTCCATTTAGATTGGTATGAATCCAAAAAATTTTATCATATTAAAGTCTTTGTTAATCTTTGTTATTAGTTTTTTTGGACTAATATTCTCTTCTTTTCTTTTTTCTCTCCTTTTATTTTGTCTAGTTATTTTTATTAACACTTTTTTGCATGAACTTTATAGGATTTTGTAAAGAATTATTAATTTTTATCACTTTTTTAACCAGTTTTTCTGTATTAGTGCCTCCATCCAAATTCAACCCCAACCGTCTTTTTTTAAAATAATTTTTGCAATAAAAATAATCATTTATAAAATAATTGCATATAAAATTAGAATAAATTTTTTTGTTGAAGGATAGTGTTTCTAAAATAAATTCCTATTATTATATCACAGGTAGTAACTAATATAAAACTGCAGCTGCTATATTCTATTGTTATTGAGACAATTAATTGAGACATTTTCCAATGAATGATATAGCTTAAACTTTCATTTGATATCTAAAACTTTGTTGTGACTTATTGTATTAAAAAAATGTTGGTATCCATTGTCTTAATGACTTCTATTTTTTTTTTTTTTGCATTGAGACTTATTCTGTTCAACATAGTAAGTCAACAACAGACTGTTGTTAATGGAGCTCTGGAATGCCATTCAATTAATAATCTTAAATCAAAATTCATTTTTCTATTTAATTCTCTTAAGGAGCTACCATATAATGGCAGAGTGGTGTCATCAGGAAACAATAGAGAATCACAATAATGAAGACATTTGTGTAAAAGGGTGTGTAGCTAGCTACATATTTATTGATACTCTAATTTTTCCACTGCCACTAACCCTTATTTCTTCTATTAAGATCTATTAAGGTAAAAAAACATGTCATGACTTATATAATTGACCATTTTGTGATGTTTAACAAAAAAATTACTTCACTAGGACAAAAAAATTAGCTTGTAGTAGGCTAAAAATATCGAAGTAACGTTGATTTAAATTAAATTTATATTGTTTTTTCGGACTGTAGAGGACAGTGTGCTCTGGCTGATGTAGTTAGAATGGTTAGGTTCGTATATTTCGGTACGCGGTTAATCTTCTTCTGTTCGTGCACTTGGTTTGTGCTTGGATTCCGAATTATAAACAGAAGAATAATCTCTACATGGAATTCAGTAGATATACTTTTATCATTTAAGCGCAAAGTTCTTTTGGATGAGAGAGTAAGTGACAAAATGTATAGTATCAGGAGAATGTTATTCAGATATGGTGATGAAATAGTAAGCGTATTAATGCATCTCTGTTTGTAGGTGTATAGCGGATGTGTAATGAGCAAATAGCTCGTATTTTTTTAGTTGGGTACATATTTCTTGTCATGTCATTTGTCTTTCTGGTGATTGATTAAAGTTTGATTAAATTATCAATTAAGACAGTATTGAGGCAATGGTATTACCTTTGAAGTTCAATAAGATCGGATATGACTTTGACGAGATATAAGTGTTTCGAATTATATTTGCGGCGTTGCATGATATGTGTTTGTTTTCTATAAACTTTAGCAGAAGGTAATTTATATGCATCATGAAAGTTAAAGTTTTGCCGAGGAAAAGAATGCAGTCGCTGATTCCGTTTTTGATCGTGTGTTTTAAATTTTATGGGTGTTATGGTGAATTTTGAAAAATATTTGTAGAAATTAGCGTTTGACGATTGCGAATACCAGTACGCGGGTTTAACAACCACAAGGATAGCGTATTGCCCTTCTTGTGTATATAGCTTGGTGGCTCCCAATAAAAAAGAAAAATTTGAAAAATAGCTATTTTTTTTTTTTTTTTTTTTGCTAAAATAAATCACGTTAATCTAACGTGGAAAAAATTAAAAAATGTTTTATTGACAAACTTTGACCTAAACTATTTTAAGAACCGCTAAAGTAAATTACACGAACTTTGGAAGTATTTTTTATAATATAGAATGACATGTGCTGAACGAGTACACTAATTTGGTACGGTATGAATATTTTCTAAATAAGAAAACTAATCATTATGGCAATTTTTGCTTAATATGAGTATACGACCCATTGACAGGTTATCTTTATTTCATTTTAGCATCTGCCTGCTATGAGTAAAGTAATGAGTATGAGTAAACGAATCATTCACTTGTTCTCCTTGCTTAGTTTATGTATTATGAGTAGAAGAAACATTCACTTGTTCCCCTTATTTAACTTAGGTATCCTTTTACTAACTGTGAAGGAACTATTCGCAAGTTTTCCTGATTTATTTTAAATGTCTGTCTTTGTACTATGAGTAAACAAACCGTTGCCATGTTCCCTTTACTTAATTTAAGTGTTTATCTACTATGACCAAAGTAACAATTGACCCGTTTAGACTTATATTATTTAAGTATCTTTGTACTTTGAGTAAAGATCCAAATTGACCCGTTAACCTTATTTCATTTAAGTGTCTCTCAACTATCTGTAAAAGGGCTATTTACTTGTCCCTTTTATTCACTAAAGTATCTAGGTAACATGAATTAACCGACCATATTGACCCGTTAGCCTTATTTCATTTAATTGCCTATCTACTCTGCGTAAACGAACCATCGGCGCGTCCCCAATACTTAATTCAAGTATATATCTACTATGAACACCTATTGACCAGTTTAGTCAAATATCGTATAAGTATCTAAGTGCTTTCAGTAAACGAATCATATAAGCCCGTTAACCTTATTTCATTTAATTGTCTATTTACCATGAGAAAACTAACTTTTGGCATGTTCCCCTTATTTATTTTAAGCATCTGTCTCTAAACACGTAAACGGACCATTCAAATGTTTTCCTTATTTTATTTAATTATCTATAGATTATGAGTAAAATGAACCATTGACATTTTCCCCTTACTTAATTTAAGTATCTATCTACTATGCGTAAAAAAACTATTGACTACAATCAAGGAAATAAATTAGTGGCAAAATCTAAACAAATATAAAATATTATCAAATTTTCTTACCTCCCGCCAATTAGTCAACATTGACACACAGAGGAAAAAAGTGAAATATACTGTATGTCTGGATTTTTGCATGTTTATTGCAATTAATTTCCATTTTTGTAGATCACATTACTTAATATAATTATCTATTTATTATGAGTAAACCAACCATTGGCATGTTTCTCCATACTTAATTTAAAACAAAATTCAGGATATTCCAGGAAATTTCGAAGCTAGTAAAATTCCAGGACATTCCGTTATATATATATGCGTGTGTGTAAAATAAAACATCATTTGAGATTAACCTCTTAGTATATATATATGCTCAACATCTAACGAGAGTATCAGTTTCGAACCTAGCATAGGATAGCCTGTTTTGACTTCATTTTGGTCCCACAAGCCCTGCCTAAGTTTGAAGTTGATTGTCAGTACTGTTGGAATTAGACTGACGTCTACTGACGATGATGCCCTTCTCCGAAAATTCGTTACCAGAAATGGTATGAATCGCGAGACTTCAGCCTAATTCCAACAAGACTGACAATCAACTTCAACCTTCGGCATGACAGATCAGACCAAAATGAGGTCGAAACAAGTTGTTCTATGCTAGGTTCGAAGCTGATACTCTCAATAGGAAGTGAGCATATATATCCTGCGAGGTTAATCTCTGTATGCGGATAACTGTAAGCGGAAAACTAGAAGAGAGAATCTGGATAAGTGTCGCATCATGTGGTAACCAATGTAAGTCAATAAAAAAAGCATTGTAATAGTGATGCAGCCTTGATAGACCCTAATATTTACCTTCATACAAACTTATTTTTAACTTAATGGCGAAAATATAAAATCAAGAGAATTACAAATTTTCTTAATAGTTGCTAAAGTGAAACTACTCCAGCTCATTTCTTTTGATTTAAAATAAAAAATTCAAATACAGATACCTGGATTAAACTCTGCTGCTAGTGTTTGAATAACCTTTTATGTGATGATTTAGTGCAAGGATTTATAAGATACTTCGAGATCTGCAAACTTATGCTGAGCTTCAAGGGAAGAAGGTCAAGATTTATTACCGCCAGGTGTGACCTTGTCTCCTCAAACCGATTTTTAAGTCTAAAGTTATCTCATGCTTGAGCCTCGTTTATATTAATTAACTTTTTTTGAGCAAAATATTGCTTGTTTTCAGCAGAGATTATTTTTAATTCGCTTTCCTTTATAAACAAATCATCTTTAATGTTATCAGTTGGAATTGTTTTAATTGAAGGATTACAAAATATTCTTTAAAAAAAGAGGTTTCTCTAGAATTTTTTTTGTCATTAGATATTTTTAACCGTCATAGTGGCACCCCGTGCACACAGGAATGGGTACATAGTACACTATTTCTTCTAAATTAAGATAAGAATAAATATATTTGCAACTTCGCGTCATATTTTAGCAATGATTTGATATAGAAATAATGCAGGAAAAAAGAGCTATCTTGATAAATTCTAGTTTAGGTTTAAAAGTAGTTGTTTACGATTATTGCATTTAGAAAATATGTACACAATTTATTTGAAAAATGAGGTGTTGTCTCATCAGGCCCAGTTTCTATTTTCGTTATATTTGAAAGGGTTCCTTTCTGTTATGAAAGGATTCAATAATTTTTTTCTTCTTTTTGTTTTAACGGCTTATTTGATAATAAATAATTATAAAATCAGGACATAATTATAAAAGCATAGACCTTATTTGACCTTAATGTACTGCTTTGCGAAATTACTCTCGGATAAAAATATGTTTATGCTTCTAAATCGCATGGCTTAGAGTGGAATTATTTTTTTAGTTTTAACTTTTGAGGAAATACGCTTATAATGGTTAATAAAAGTTTGGATTCTATTGATAAAAAATTTTCACTTCATAATTGTGTGAACTTCAAAACAATTTTGTAAAGTAACATCAAATTTATTCAAAAACTGGGACTACGTTATTTCTATTTATTGATGTTTTGTCATAAACGACGACATTCTGACCTATTTTCGACGTCAAGTTTTTCATCGTAAATTGTACAGATATTCGACATCGTAATACGTCGTTACCAAGGGCTTGTTTTGTAAAATTCGTACTTTCGCTTTGCATACCATAGGGGTTGATAATGCGGCTTAATTGTCGATTTCAAGCCTTATAGCATTATACTCATAAATAACATTTTTTTGTATTGCAAAATTTTATATTTGGAGGTTCAATAAATCCTTTTACTGGTTTCTATGACCAAAAATCAAAAATGTAGCCAGCATTGTGAAATCCTTTAGAAACACCCAACACAACACTTTAAGGATTTTAATAATCTTCAAAGTATTTTGGCAATGTACTGCTTGGTACTGGATAGCTTGTATAAGCAATAGTATAAACAACAATGTCTGATAGGTAGCCAGTATTGCTAAAATATAATATTTAAGTGTTTATCCCGTACGGTTCTATTTTACTTGGGATATAAACTTTGAATTTGAAAGTTATTCATCTCTATGTGTTGCACTGGTATGTCAACGGATTAAAATTGGGCTCGCAATATGTCAAGAAACGTACGTACCTAGTTTCCAAAAAGATTTACTATCATCTTCCCAAAGTGGCTCAACAAAGTTAATGTTCAAATCCATCACGCCTCATTAGTGTCAAAAATATAGGCTTTGAAAAAAGGCTTTCTTTTATAAACCAATACATTTGGCAGTTGGGTTTGCCAGTTATTCTCATCAGTCAATGGAAAGCAAAACAGCACTATAATATGTCATCTGTTGTTACGTAATGTAAAAAATTATAAAAAATGGAGGTTGTTTCGACATGTCCTTGAATTTCAAGCAGTCGTTTCATTAGTTCAACATATTTAAATTCTTCTGCATTAAAAATCTTCAGAATATTGATAAAACATGTTTAATCAAATTGAATTGTATTAGAGTCCTGGGAAATGGAAACTTAAGATAGTCTAGAGGGTTGTCAGTCCATCTAAATTTATTATCATCTTGTGACAACAGTAAGGTAAACAAGAAGTTGGACACAGCTGAAGAAATCCCATTCGATGTTGAAATACCTAGACAATTTATTTGTGATAATTTTGTTATTTCAGAACTATTAAATTTATATTTACTACATCCTAGCACAACTTCTAATTCAAAATGCAAAATCAATACTCAAAAAAATCATATTAATGTTTTTTAACGGCGCCTAACCGAAATTGCTGTTGGAAGAAAAAGTCGCAGGAATTTATTATCAGGCTTTATGATTTTTTCAAATCTCGCGGGAATTTAATGCCGTCCTATTGATGAAAAGTTCAACTTTTGTCGATTTTTTTTCAATTTGATTCTACACATTTCTCCCAACAACAATTTCTCTCTTTAAAGTGTTTGATTTTATAAAAAATGTAATAAATTTTTAATAAACTTTTAATAGCATTACAATTGCATCAGATGTTAATTCTAACGTTATTTATACGGAAAACTGATTGAACCCAAAAAGTATTTATGCGTCACTTTTTATTTAAAAATGTACCTGTTCAATTTAGATTGAATGCTATGATCTATTTTGATGAAAAGTATAATATCCCAAAATCTATCAATTGGCCCTAAATTCGTGCTTCATCCCCTGGGGATGGTAGATAAATCTTCTCTTACACTTTTCTGGAAATAAAATAGAAATAATTATGCATAACTATTTATCGAACCATTGTTTAACTGTGAAAGATATCGCATGTTGCGCATGCATGATTTTACACAACATTTAGATAAAACACGTTTTTTCGTAAGCTGAAGATGTCATTTTTGATACATTCAAATGCAAATAACTCTTATTGAGTACATTTCAGTCATTCAGTTCAAAAATAAAGTTAAAATATGATCAAATTTCGCTTCTAATGATATACAATACTTTTACTTTCGGATAAAAATTAACACCTATGCTGAATCGCAGGTTAATCTGGTAAAGCGTTCTTGAAATATTACGGACGACATCTCAAAATATGCTAAATCATCACTCATTATTCCCAATTACCAATTCATAACAGATTACTTTCTTTTTCTTTTTTTTTTCTTTTTCTTCTGTCCAGGATCTTTTGAAGTTGGCTACGACATCATAAACACAAAATTAAAATTGGTTCCCATATTGTAACAATAACGCTGTCATTAGTAACTTGTGTTTTGCCGTGCAAATATTTCGCAAACTGATAGATAGACAAAAATTTTCCACCACACAGCATATTCAAACGAAAAAAGTCAAGGTCAGCTACAGCTGTATGTCCAGCATTAAATCAATAACTAATTCTCACAATCGAAACTTTTTGTATTCTTCTGAAAACCAGGGTGTAAAAAAATGTAATTGCGATAAGAAAGAAACATGTCCTCTCCAACCAAAATGTCATATAAAAAGTATAATATACAAAGCAACAATTACATCAGATATGAAGGTTATGAAGAGAAAACATATATAGGTTCATGCTCCACTACTTTCATACTCAGATATGCGAACCATGTAAAATCATTTAAATGTATCCAATATAAGAACGAAACAGAATTATAGAATGAATATTGGGCAATTTAGAACAAAAACTGCACACCGAGTGTTTCTTGGTCCATTATTAGGAAAAGTCCTCCTTATAACCCAAGTTTAAAAAAATATCCCTTATGCCTCAATGAAAAAACCGATATAGCAGAGTATCCTTTTGATCACAACTGGTTTCAAAATGCCAACATAAAAACAAGTTTCAACTTTGCCAATTTGACTCTAAATATTAGAGATGACGTCAAAATCTGAAAACATTACACCGTACATACCGTTAGATTTCAAATTCTTTATATTTTTTGTAGATTATATGGCTGAATGATTGCCATTAGGCATGAAACGTCGAGTACCATATATAGTTGTATTTTTTGCATTTTAATTATCTAATATATTGCTCTATTGAAATAATATACGAGCACTCTTTGATAAAAAAGTAATGAATAATAATATAACAGATTCTACTTGGTCTGATACTGCATCGAGCTCTCTGGCTTTACTCATTTCCGATGGAAAAAGTTAACTTAAATTATTCTACAAAGAACATTCCGATTCACTCACAAAGAAGTTATTAAGTACAGTTAATTGAAAAAGTTGAACTTTTAATCAAGCGAATGCGATGGAAAGCAATTTTTATTGAAAAAAAAAACAATTAAGAATTTAAAGATACGTACAGACTTATATCAAAAAAATCTCCCCCTGAAGTAAAAGAACTGGTAGCATTTGAAAACGACTTATGAAGTCTTGTCAAGATCATACAATTCCGCAAAATTCATAACAGCTTTCAACAGAAATTATCAAAGGACATAAAAGATATCAAAAACTCACCAAAAAATTTAACCCCCTCTGATAAGACTAATATGTACCGATTAAAAAAGGAAAAATATAAAAACACTTTAATGAATTCTATAACCAGCACCTAAAAGAAAACGAACGAAAAAATAAAAATTAAAATAAATTCCTTTGGAAAAACTATCATGAAAGATTCAATCGCATTTTCTCGAATGGAAATTATTAGCAAAAACATTTCATTCATTACATTCAAAGACCATAAAGAAAGCTTTTTGAACAACCCTACCGTGCATTTAATAAATCTTGCAAAAAACGAACTCGGACGAAAAAGTAAAAACATACTAGACCGAATAAATCCTCTTGTAATAAATGCACTTAAACTTAACCAGTGGAAAAATACGCCAGATGCATTAAGTTGGTTTACAAACATTCGTGAAAATAATCGTCATAAATTTATAACGTTTGATATTAAAGACTTTTACCCTTCAATTCAAGAACACCTGTTAAAAAACGCAATTAAATTCGCTCAAAATTACACATCGATCACAGACAAAGAAAAATAAATATTTTTCCAAGCAAGGAAATCTTTGCTCTACAACAGCAAGCATGCATGGATGAAAAAGAATAGCGGTCTGTTCGATATTATGATGGGCGCACTTGATGGAGCCGAGGTATGTGAGCTCGTTGGCTCTTATTTGCTATTTCAACATTCAAATGTGTGCTATCAGGGAAATATTGGGAGTTTATCGAGACGACAGTTTGGCTGTTTTTAACCCTTTAACCGACGCGTTGATTTTTTTGATCCCATCCTATCCCGCGGGTTATTTTGAGCGATAAGTGTTATTTTTTACTTCTGCATTTGTTGCTGTTTAAACAAAAATATAAGGCAATTTGAGAAATTTAAAATACAATAAATATAAAGAAATAGGTTGAAAATTTCTAATTAAACAATTTTACATTTACTAATACACATTCTTGGTGTGAAAAACCTATATGTCTATAAACCTATTGTCTATATGTCTTGTGTTAGATGGTTATATATGTAAACCATGCCTTATGTAATATATACGGTGAATGTGACTATGTAACCTTAGAGTTAGAATACATATG
>JAUZNK010056715.1:0-15321 GCA_035046665.1 Euphysa ruthae
TACATATAAATTATATATGTATATATATAATTTTTATCATGTAAAGGCTGCCTTAGAAATGTTAACCAGATCCTGGCGTAAACGGAACAAGGAAAAAGCACATGGAATTGTTTTATATGTTTTTATTTTTTTGCGAAAATGAAAATATTTACACCTAAACTACTTTTGATTTAAAAACTCTAATTACAATCTATCATTTTAAATTTGCTTGAGATATGCACACCTAGCAGCCGGTATTTTAGCATTTGATTTATATATATCAAAATCATGTTTATTTTAGAGACGGAATGTTTATAAACTGGTTTAGCTACATCTTTTCTGTTAAATATGTCTATAAATTTCAATACAAAGAGAATAGAAAAAATAGTAGCTGTAATAGGATCAAAAACTTCACATGTTTATTCTCTCCCTGTCCTCCAATTCTATCCTTTTGTGATAGTCAAACGGCTTTTTCTGGTTATTCCTTAATAACAGATGTTTAAAAAATGGTTTCATATTTTGCTTGAGTTAGAAATTAACTTGTACCTTTAGGGAACTTATGTTGTTGGGGGACGAGGGGGTGTTTCATGTAGGAACACCTGAGCATGAAAAAATTAAGCTATTTCAAGAAGTGTAGAGTTTTAGGTTACAGTTATTATTGTTGTCCTACATTCAGTGACAGGTTTAGGGTATGAAATGACAGACATAGCCCTCATATTGGTAATATGTAACAACAAAAAATTTGGACCACCAGCGACATAAATTCCCCTTATTGCTTCGAGTTCCGTATATATTATAAAGTAAATAGGTAAGCAAAAGTATTTATTCTGTCATCAGCTGAGCTATCCGTTTACATGGACATGTTATGAAAATTACAAGACAAGATATTAGACATCAAAAAATAACAAGTATAATCTATCTCTGTCGTCTTTGAGAACGCTTCACCAATGAATGTACACGACTTCTCCAGTTCTCTTGATCTTGACTGTTTGCAGATCCTAGACGCACTCCAACTCTGTGTCCTGCAGCAGGTTGTCAATGTAGGTCAGTCTTCTACTACGGCTTGGGTGTTCATCTGTCGGTATCCAAAGGACTAGCTTGCTGGCTTCCTCTTCGTTGTATCTCATGCAGTGACTCGCTACTCTCATCCTTCTCTGATGCACCTTCAGTGATATTGGTGGTAAGTCACCTGATGGTTTGTTGTGTGGCTCCTCCATGGTATATTCAGGGCTATTCTGAGCATCAGAGTGTAACAGCCATCTAGCTTCTACTTCAGCGTCTTTGTAAGAGTCCATGTCTCGGCACCATAGAGAAGAACTATTTCTACTGGCAACAAAGAGTCTTACTTTCAACTTTTTTGAGAGAGTGGATAACCTTACCTTCTTCAACTTGTGATTTCATCAAGAGCTTTCACTTTGATTAGGTAATCATGGTTGAAAACTTGTATCTCTATTTTCTTAGCATTGCAGTACAAACCCACTGACCATGCTTCCTCTTCTAGTTGTCTTAGAATTTCTTGGGTTTGATCAATTTCCTCAGTTAGCAATGCCAGGTCATCAGCAAAATCAAGATTGGTAACAACAATTGGTAGGACACGCTGGCTCTCTCTCCTCTGCAGATGTAAACCAAGCTCCTCTTCTCTTCCACTGAGTGTTTTTCTCAAAACATAGTCAAGTACTATGGCAAAGAGGTATGGTGCTAATGTGTCTCCTTGTAAGACTCTAGCAATGATATTAAAAATTTCTGTTTCTCCATCTGGTGTTATTACTCTTGCACTTGTGTTCTCATAGATCTTTATCACTTGGATTAGAATTTGTGGGACATCATAAGCTTTCAATATTTTCATCATCATGCCTCTGTGTATTGAATCAAACGCCTCCTGATAATCTACAAAAATAATGATTGCTTTCCTGTTGTGGTTTTTCACTCCTTGTATCAATTGACGTAGCGCGAGAATATGAGCAGTTGTTGAACGACCAGGTCTAAAACCATTTTGATTTGGACAAGATGCGTATCCATTTTTGGTTGTATTCTGTTCAGGATCATTTTGTTGATAAGCTTTGAGACCACTGATGATAAACTTATGCCTCAATAATTTTTGAGTTGAACTCAGATCTCCTTTCTTTGGGACTGGTATCATGTCAATCTCAGACCATTGATTGGGTTTCATATTCTCTCTCAGAATCATAAGCATTAACAAGTATAAGCATTAAGATAAAAAACAAAACAAATGGTGGCAAGAGGATAGGTGCAAAAATTGTCTGTCATAACAATATTTCTATTGTGGTCTTGTTATACACCACAGACAAAAACATAGAAAGATTAAATTCAGCAGAAGCATTGTAAAAAAAAAAACTGCGAACTATCAACTTTTTTTCTTTTCAAATTGTAATTTTTTTAGGTAAGTAAATTTTGCGGTTAATTGTTCTATAATTTTAGTAGCCACATAATATTAATATATGTGTAGGATTATTTAAACAAGTAGAAAAAAGAAAATATTTTGTTAAGTATCTCCTGCACATATTCTCTTGGTAGGTTAGCAGCTTTTGCATTATATAATAAGTTGAAAAGTGCAATCACTGAATGTTTATATTATGCCTTGTTCTCATATAATTAAGTTTACTTTGCTTAATATTTCCATCTCTCAATACATAATATGTTTTAGCTCGCAGAATAAACAATTACCAGTAAGTAAGCCTCGTTCTTAAATAAATTTGCATCGTAAATTATGTTCAAAGATTTTTTAAGTGGAGCACACCGAAATCTTCAGCTGTCATTTGCTTAAATTCATTAAATAATAATTTTGAATTTTCTTTGCTTCTTTTCATGGTGTATGACACGCAAGATCTTTAAGCTCAGGTCAGCTTTTTTATTTATTTTTTGTAAAAATTTTTGTCTTTTCAAGACTTAAAATGGAGTTATTGAAGCGAGATCCTTGCTTATCGTGCCGTCATGTAACATTTATTTTCAAGTAGTTTAGGTTCTTTATATTGCATGCAAGTGACAGCACTCAAGATTTAGTGCTGTTAAGTATGAAAACCTAAACATAAGAGTTATGAATAATCACTTCTCTTCAGTAGAGTATCAAGAAGCAGGTGATTAGTGCTGATTTTCTAACCTAAATCTGCAATAGTGAATCCCCTAATTACAAACCACTAAGATAGATTTAATCAAATCAATAATAATGGACAATTCCTAAGCATGTATTTGTGAAGTAATACTTTTCTGGTTTGTTTTTGTGGCCAAATATTAATTGATTATGAAGCCAAAAATGTATTTTCTACAAGCTTGTGAAATTGTAGAGTAATCATCAGGCTTTGTTATTTAATTTGCACACAAGTTTAGGTAATTTAATGTTAAGCGGTTTTCTGTAGGATTTTTTCTACTTGCAAACTAATTTTTTGCTATTTTTGTATTAGCCACTGAACTTTATTGTTATTCTACTTATTATTTCTTTGTGTTTGTTTCTAATTTTTTTTTTTCCGTTTTTTTTTTTTTTGTAAGAGAATAATAAAACCACACCATAAGTATCAAAAAAAATCCACAATTTTTTAAAACAACTGAAATCAATTGTTTTAAAAATCAGGCTGTATATTAACTTTAAATTGAGTTTATAAATCCCCGTCTCCCTATTTTCAAAATTTTAACAGTCATTGTTTAGTGAAGTTGAAAAATGTCTACATTATTCTCGTACTTCAAGAAATCTCCCAGCAACAAAAAGTCAGTCAGTAAATCTACTAACATCAGTAACCCACCAGCGAAGAAGGTGAAAGTGAATGATGGTTTAGATAAAAAACAGAATAATGCTAACCATAGCATTGGAGATGTTGTTTGGGCAAAGTTGCAAGGTTATCCTTATTGGCCGGCCATGATTTGTGCACATCCAAACATGAAAACATATTTGCGTAGAGAAGCTTCGGAAATCCATGTACAGTTTTTTGGTGATCCACCAACAAGAGATTGGATTGACATTAAGTAGGGTTGGTTTTTTTTTACTAGTTTTGAATTAGTTGTCACAGTTATTAATTTTTAAATTAATTTTTAAATTAATTTAAAGATTTATTTTAGATATAAAATAATGTTCAAAAGAGGCACCAAAATTAATTAATTTTTGAAGCAATAATTAATATTATAATATTATTAATAATAATTAATAATTTGACACTCTTTGACCATTAATTAAATAATTAATTAATAATTAATTAAGTCATTTAATGTTACAGATTTCCGTGAAGTTTTTTTTTCAAGTCAGAAATATTATTTCTGATAAGTCAGGCAGGTCAGCAGTTTTGAAGAGTATTATCAGACCCTAGTCCCTAGGACCCAAAAGATGGTTGAAGCATGGTCATTTTAATTCTAAAAACAACATCTTGGGCATTTCATTAAAATCTATTCATTCCTTCTTTTTAAATTAAAATTTAAGTTAAAGGAAAACTCAGGGCATCTTTTATTCTATCCTTTACCCTGTATGGCCACCTGTTAAAAATTATCACTCCCTGGGCCTTGAAAGACATCAAATTTGGTTAAAAATAACATTATTGAAATATTCTGGAAATTCATTTACTAATTTTTTTTGTTTTTAATTATTCATGCAATTTCACTCATATTACCTACCTAAAAGTCGCCCTGTGCCAGTGCCTCAAAACAAAGTCGTTTTTTAAAAATTTTTTAAAAATCCATTAATCACATTTTTTGTTTTTTTTTTTAACGAAGTTTTGCAAGAAATTAGGAAGATTGCAAAGTGCATCTTTTGATCCAAATTACCACCTTTTGAAAACTCACATTATTTGAAGTTGTTGTAGTATGGTGTATTATTGATGTATTATTATTATTGCAAGAAATTAAATTCGACTTGTTAAAAAATATTATATATAAATATTATATACCTGGCTGTACATTGGCTATATAAGAAAATTTAATGACTTCTATGCTTAATGTTAATAAAAGGTAATATTTTTTTGCAAAAAAAAAAAATTAAAGATTATATTAATATTAATATAATAATAATAAAATAGAAATTATATAATATTATATTATTATTTCTTGAAAACTTAGCTTTAATTCCATCAGAATGTTGAATTTATTAAAGTAATAATAGTGCCTTTAGTGATAAATGTAGTTTAGTTGTAACTTGGCCATTAAAATCTATAAAAAATAATTACGAAAGGATAATTCATATTTATTTTTTTAGTTGGTGAATTTTTAAACCAATTTGTTCGATTGAAAGGAAAATAATAAGCTGCATGTTATTATAAATGTGGCTTAGCCAAAACCTGATTAATAGCCTAAACCTGATTATTTATTATACTTTATCACTCAAGCAATTGTTAAATTTTATTAAGAAAGAATTTTTTTATAAACAAAACTAAGAGAAAGTAATTAAATTAAATTAATTAATTAATTAAATAAATATTCGCATCATATTGTTTTCAGGTTATTACAAGCAAAGAATTTTTCAAAAATGGCCTAAATTTGTAATTTTTATTTTAGTGCAATAAAGCAATTTGGTGAGATGAAGCAAGATGGTGACATGGAATTAAAAATTGCGTACAAACAAGCAGAATCAGCTTTAAAGTTAAATATAACTGAAAGATTGGATGTTTATTACGCTTGTAGTATATCTGAAGATGAAGAAGAAAAGAATGAAAATCAAAAGGTAAAGTTTGATTCGAAAATTTTAAAGGGTACATTTTAGTAAAGTAAAAGGAAGAAATTTTTGATAATCTAATAGTTTACATAACCTATGGCATCTTTACTTTATTATTAATTCTTAACTATTGCCACTATTGCAAATCCCCATTAGTCCACACCTCGCATTAAAGAAAAATTTTTTTTTGAGACCAGGTTTTGTTCAATGAAATAAGTAATACATGGCTTTGGGAATAAAATTTCTAAATTGTATAACTTAAAGTTGTTATCACACCAAATTGACACCAGCCACCTTTCTAATCAATCATTACTGGCCAAAATTGTAATTTAGGGAGTTGGCATCATTTAAACACTTTTGGGGTGACCTATCCAGTGTTTTTTGAGTAGACTGGTAATTTTCTGAAACCCACGAAGTCACTAACATGGTTTTTAAATTTGAACAATTATGCAAAAAGACAAGCTCGAAAGTTAATATTTGTAAAAATAACAATAGAAGTATTCTTTGATACTTGATATTGGTTGTGAGAATGAGCATTTCAGAGAATATATGCAAATATCTCAAGGTGCATTTCTGTGCCTTGGCAATGCACAATTTTCCATTTTTGCGAAATCAAAAAAAAAAATGTCTGAGGAAGTAAAACATTAGTTCGTAGAAAATATCAAAACATCACAAGGCAAGTTTCTTTGACTAATGCTTCCCATGTAAGATCGTCAAACTTAGTTCGCAAGGAGAGCGATTCGCATCAATTTATCAAAACTAGACGTGTGAAATGAATTGCTCAACTTTATTAAGACTATTAAAAACTATTTCAACAGTGCTCAAGAGGAAAGTTTTATGAAAGTTTGGAAAAATTTAAAGATAACAGGATATTAATTTGTTTTTTGACAGCTCTTTATAAACATCAGCAGCATTCTTTAATGTTGCATCTTTTTGTTGATTTTTTATACTAAAATCGAAATCACGGAAAAAAGAATTCAATTGAGTAATATCTGTAAGATTTATTATTGAAGGGGCGCTCCTGGCTCCTTTTTGACATAGCATATTGTCCCCCGAAAAAAATTTTCGCAGTTGTTGACTTACTCATTACCGTGAAATTTAAATAAAACTGAAATCAGTCTTCCTTTCATTTGTTCCATAATAGGTTTCACAATTAAAAATACCTCATCGTCGACTCGTACTGCACAAGTAAATGGAGCTTTAATGTTAGCTTTAAAATGTTCTGTTTGTTTAAGAAAATAATTTTAACAATTACTGGAGTTAAAAACCATGCCTTTAAAAAGTTCAATGCATTCACCAAGAAAAGTGGACCATCTTCAATCAAGCTATCATTAATAGATTTTTTAATTACTGAAATTTGCTCGCAATTTTGGCATGAGTTGAGTTT
Source organism: Euphysa ruthae (assembly GCA_035046665.1). NCBI lineage: Eukaryota > Metazoa > Cnidaria > Hydrozoa > Anthoathecata > Corymorphidae > Euphysa > Euphysa ruthae. The sequence continues at coordinate 7,014 of JAUZNK010056715.1, forward strand.
CTTGTTTGCAAATCATCAACATTGTATCAAGCTCAAGTAGCTGTGTTTGAATTCCTTCAACGTCAGGATTATTATTATCAAGGCTAATAATAGTACTTATTAAATTAAGGAACAAATAAATTAATTAGTTTCATAGCTTCATCATTACAGCCACTTGGTTACAGCTTATTATAGGAGCTTAAGTTTACTACGCCCATGTTTCATTTGAGCTTTGCGAAAAACAAATGCTTTAACTATTAATACTTCATCATTTTTGACATGTTAATTAACACATTGTCTACATCAGTTAGACTTTCAAATTTAAGTTAGAGATGCACAAAAACAAGTGTAAGTTTATGGTTCCGGAAATTTATATATTTCACCAGTGTGGTCTCATGGTGGAAAAACTTTTTTAGATCTTTGAATCTTCCACTCATAGCATTCGTACCTTCCATGCCATCAAATTACATTTGCTGTAGATTGATACTTTTACTCACTAATGCTTCCTTTATGTTGCCCAGAAATTCAACTGAGCTAATAAAATCCTCCTTTGGTGCAAAAGAGTTTGGGTTGACATAATTGATAAAATTCAGCTCGATCTGCTACATCACTCGTTTCGTCTGCCATCACGCTAAAATTTTGAGCTGCAAAAAATCTGTTAAAAAACTTTCTTCTTCTTTTTCTTTCTTTCTTCTTATACAGTTTTACGTCCATTTACGTCCATTTCCATGATTGAACCTCGATCTATTACTAGGAAGGCAATAATGCTAATCTTTACACAGCCATTGTTGATTTATACAATTTACAAATTCTTCCCCAGAGGTTTAAGAAGAGTATGTTCGAAAGCTAGCATCTGTAAAATATTCAGATATGTTGCTGTCGTCTAGATCCTTCAAATGGTAAAAAATTCTGCAACGTTTTTTGCTTATTGTCCATTTGTTTTTGGCAACAAAATAAACAGTTTTAAGGAACTTTTTATCGTACACCTATTTCACATTTTTTTACTATTTCCATCTTTCAGATTTGGATGTAAATTTTTCCTTTGCTTATTATGCCTTTAACTTCCTGTTATTTCTTTACAGTGTTTTTGTTTTTTGAAGATATTTTATGCCTTTTGAACATATAATCTGGGTGTTCATGATCAATACACTTACCCTCTCCATATGCCATATAGACTTTGCATAACCACCTTCTTTGGGATACTGAATTTATTGCAAATGGGTATTTGATTTCCCAACCCTCTTGTTTTTGCTGGTGTACCGAATAGCTTATATCATATTTTTGCAGTACAACATCATTTTATTATGTTACGTCCTCATTTTCATATCCATCTTTTTGTTATTTTACATCCTCATTTTCACACATTACCTCTTCATCGGAAGAACTTTCATGATTTTCTGCTGACATATCAACTTTACTTGCACTAGTAGACAGTTTAAAAATATCTACCATAGACTTTTGATTGCGAGACCCTGAGGCTTTTTGTTTCGATTCATATGTTGATAAGCTTTTTTTGTGGCTGCCGCCAGTCTTTTTTTGGGTGCCTGATTGATCTAAAAGTAAACATAAATTTTTCTTGAATGACGAAATTTCTAATTATTAGAATTGTTATACATAATGGTAACGCAGGGATGGTTAAGAGGCAAGTGAAGCAAGGAAACATAATGATAATCATACCAGCAATTTTTTATCAATAAAGATTTTTAAAATATTATACAAATGCGCTGCAGCTAGTAGTCATAGTCTCATAAGACTATAAAAAAAACCATATATATATATGACATTAAAATTTTTTCTGCTAAGCATAAAGTATAAAAAATATTAGGTGGTGGAATAAAAATAGTAAGTGGATGTGAAATGTTATTTCCGTTCAAAAAATATAAACAAAGTTAGATAACATTGCTGAGTTTATGTGGATTTTTTTTGGCGCGATCAAAAACGCTCTGCATGGAGCCATATTTACAGCACAAAATAGCCCAGAGAAATTCAAGCTATGATTTCAATTCACTTCAAAACAGGTAATAAAATACATTAGAAAAGGCAATAAAGGTGCAGCTTGTTTGAGAATAATACTTTTGGATATTGAGTAAACGGGAGATGTTTGAGATAGGCGAGATCAGTGAAAGGTGAGTGCTTGAAGAAGATTTCAATCATTTTAAGACTGAGAGTGGTTAAAGGTTGTTGGAAAAATTTCTTATTTTATCTTTAAATTTTTTGGAGGAATATTTTGGAAAACTTATCTGGGTATAATAGCTGAGTAGCTAGACAAGGTATTAAGTATGGGAACGCTTATTTTCTACTCTTCTTCTTCTTATACAGTTTTACGTCCATTTTCCATGCTAGCATGAGTTAGATAAATAAGCATAAAGATGTTATCATAGGTTGAAAAAGTTACTAAATAAACTATCTGTCATGATGCATAAAATAAGTATAATAAGATAAAGGACCCTAAAACAGTAGTATACAGAAGTATATGCACGGCAGTAGGAAAATTATAATGACTATTTATAACAAATGAAGTAAACAAATTAGTTTGTTTATATTAAGTCTTACATGTTTCTTTATTTGTTTCAATGTGACTGTTCTCTTTATTACAATAGGTGAACTCTACATTGAATTCATAGGAAATTTTTTTAACCACTGAAGCTTTATTTCTAGTCTTATATGGAAGTGAATAGAAAATAGTTTACGAAAATCAAGCTAAGAAAATAATCACTATAAAGAGTCAAATTTCTTTTTCCTCTTCACTCTGTGCTTGATTTTCAATGTTATTCATATTTAGATTTCTGTTTTAGTTTTGACCTTGTGTTTTTGTTTGAAAATAGCATAACAGTTTCCGAAAATACAAATGAGGAGATTATTTTTGCATAGGAAATGAAGAAAATCTATTACGTCATTTAATGAATGGAAGCAGGTTTGTAAAGAAACCAAGAAGAAGAAGTGAGCATCTGTGTGATCTAACACATATCTAAATGAATAAAGACAATTTCATAGACAGTTTTTTGTCATGCTTTTAAATATACATCAGTTTTTTTGTCTCAGTGCTTTTTTTTTTTTTTTTTTTTTTTTTTTTTTTTAAGTTTTGTTGTTACGGGCCATTTCAAAATAATTAGATTAATTTTAAAAGCACTTCAACATGTTTTTTCTAGAAATAAAAATGAAAAAATAAAATTTGAGAAGAGTTTGGGCACACACAAGAGCTTAGGCATTTGAGTATAGGCGCCCAAAAAAGTATATGGTCTCCTAAATGATCTGAAATTGTTTTATATTAACAAGGATAAAATTTTATATGTCATCATTTTTAATCAATATTAAATTTGCCATTATTTTCATTATTACACTAGAATTAATCCTGATTAAAAACACTGTTTTTTAAATATAAATAGGAAAGAGCTGAAAGTTCGCAAAAGAAAAAGAGGATTAGAGTGATAATTGATTCTGATGAAGATAATGACAAGGAAAACGGTGATAATGATGATGATAGTAAGTGATGTACCACAAGCCACGATCCTTCAAAACTACCTAGGTTATGGGACAAGGTGGCAAGGGGCCTGCCCCTTTGGTCTTTTTGTTTTTAATCTTTGAAGACACCTTTATTTTATTTAGCAAAAAAATAGCGACTATGAATTCACCCATGTCTGTCCTTCCTTATTCTCAGTAACTGTCATAATGTTTTTTTGAAATTTGACTATTTCAGATATTTGAAAAATTTTTTAGTACTGGACCCAGATATACGCAAATATTTGAGGATCAACATTTCATTTTTCTCAAAACTTTTTCAATAAATCTATTTGAAATTTTGCATAAAGTTTGAAGATCAGAAATTAATCTTTTGACCATCTGTAAAATATTCTCAAATCCTAGTTACAGGCCCTGAAACGTCTATAATGTTGTAAAGTATTGTTTACTGTTTTTTTGGCACATCAGCTATTTTGAAAAATTTTATCAGGCTTTTGGCGCGGTCCTGAAATATGAAAAATATTTTAATTTTTTTAAATTTAAATTTTTTAAATCTTTGTGAGATATATATATATATATATATTAATAAGACAATTGGAGTACCTGTTAAAAGCAGTTTAGCTTCACTAATAGCTGATTTATAATTATTCCTTACATGTTTTTAGGTCCTTATGAACCAGAGGATGAAGTTGTGGATGATCAAAATGATAGTTATGAATCTGTTCAAAGTGATGAAGAAACGGTAAAATCATCAAAATTAGGAGAACTCTCATCCAATAAATATTTTGTTTTTTGCATTTTTTTGTGGGTCTGTGTCAAGTTAGCCATACAGAGCAGTGTTTTTTTTAACCTTTTATTCACTTTTATTGTTAAGCCTATCTTTATATCTATTTTCATAACATATTATGTTTATTGCCATCTTTATCTATTAAAATCTGTATTATTTTTCTAGTGAACTTTTTTAACAATCCATACTTTTTATACCTTTATTTCTGTGCACAATTCTATTTGCTACTCAATTTTTAATGATTCCCAATTTATGTCCAAGAGAAATTCAGAATTATAGATAATTGGTTTGGAAAGAAACTTTTGAGTTCTTTTTTATGTTTGTCTGTCATTTGTTTCTTCTGTTGATACTCTGCGGTGCTTTGGTAAAAGATAGTAAGTGAAATTTTTTCGAAAATTGTTTTTTTTTTTGCTAATTTTATGTTTGGAAGGGCGCTCTATTAGTTCATTTTTTTGAAAAAAATTGTCTTTATAGCCAAAGTTGACTTGGCTTAACGAGGTAAGTAACTTGGTGAAGTGATTAAATGAAGTTATAATTAATGTTATAATTAAAGAAAACATCAAATTCCCACCAAACTAAAATGATATTGTTTCCGCAATTTTGATTCATTTTTTTCCTGAATTAATCTTCTGATTTTGATGAAATTCATCAGGAAACTAAATTATTGGAACACTGTCACTGTTTTCCAAGCTTTGTTTTAGTTACTTAATGGTCAATAAAAGTTGCTGTGACACCAAGTAGGAGCCTTTAGTGAGTGCTTCTTCTTTACCAAGTTCAAGTTGAGCGGAATAAATTTTTAAAATGGATGAGACACGATTATCTTGTGTGAAATAAATATGATTTTTATATCTTTTTTTATAATTATTTTAGACCTTGAGCCCAGAAATGTCAAATTCAGTCTAAAATAATTTCAGGTTTTTGATTCAATTTTATTTCCAATTTTCCCAAAATTTTTTATGTAAGATAATTTTTATTATTTCTTTTTGTTTTAGCATGTAAGATGTTTTGAAAGTTTTTTCAGGTCTCATACCGGAAGCATGCTGCTCCAAAAATTGCATTTTTTTATTTTTCTCAGGAAATATTTTACGATTTAGCAAAACTTTTGCTTGATGTTTGAAATTTTCACAGTCTTGCTTAAAAAATTTACATGTCTTGGACGTTCAAAGTTCAAACAAGGTGTGGCATAAAAGTCTTGCTAAAGCAAAAATATCTTATAAGACTCCCAGAAAGTCTGCGGAGAAGGCAAAGTTTCTAAACATTGTTTAATATTTTCGGTGTTGAAGTTTTAGCAAAGAAACCGAACTTGAAAACCAAAAATTTTGATTTATAGTCTGTTGTGACTCCGAATAATAATACTTAGTATTATTATTAGGAGTCATGATAGACTATAAATTAAAATTTTCGGAACATATACTTAATATTTGTATTGCAGCCAGTAATAAGTTATCTTGCTTGATTATGATGAGAAGGAAGCAATATGAATATTAATCAAACAAGAAGCCTTGTATAAATTTTATTCTTGTCCAATTTTAATATTGTCCTTTAATTTGGATATTTTGTATGAAAATTGACAATCAGCTGATTTCATGAACACTTAGAGTAATCCATCAGAATTATAATTTACCCTTTGACGAATTGCTATGCTTGAAAAATAAAGTCAGTATTCATGAAAAACACATTCAGTTCTTAATGATTGAAACCTTTAAATCGGTTAACAAACTTAATCCAGAATTAATGTGGGAACACTTTTGTGTGAAAGATATACCGTATTCGCTGAGGGTTAATAAGATTTTAGTAATACCCTTAGCTAAATCTAATACATATGGCACTAATGCACTTCGTTTTAAAGCTTGTTTTCTCTGGAACACCCTTCCGACCTACATAAAAATTTTTAAAAATATTTCTTGTTTTAAAAAGTTAGCTAAGAAACAGGAGTTTTCCAAATGTACCTGTTGTATTTATATATAGTTTTTTTGAGTATGAATATAATATATTATAATTTGATTGGTTTATATTTGCATTTTAATATTGTAGCATATATTTTTCTCGCTATGTAGTTTTACCAACGTTAAATAAAGTAAATTGATTGATTGATTGATTGAAAAGTTCAATTTTCTTTTGAGGTAATTGAAACCTTGAATTTTTGTTTAAAAATATAAACAGCTAAAATCAAGATTTTGTTAAGCCAGAAGTAAAAATTAAATTTTTCTCATCTGATAATTGAGATGATTTTGATGGAGATAGATACTTTATTTAGCATGATGTATTTCATAAGGTTGTATAGATCTTTTTTCTTTCATTTTGATATAGGTGCTACCAAAGAAGCGTAAACGGAAGCTTTCTGCTGATACATCTAAAAAAGTAATCAATACTCCTATAACAAAGAAGCCATTGTTTAATAATTCATTTAATGTCACTCCTCTTCGATCCAAACTGAACACATCAGTAATCAAAGCACAGTCTTCACTTGAAAAATTTGCTTCTTCTCCGGTAAGAGATTATAATAAATGTTTTTGTGACCATTAGCATTTTTGCCAATAGGGATCCTATTAATTTTGTCTTTATATTTATCCAGTCATTCTCAAAAAACTGTTCATTCATTTTTATTAAGGGAAGTTTTGCACAGAATCATGAAGCCAAATATGAGAACGCTAGCAGTTATAGATTTTTTAAAATGATTTATTTTTTGGTACTGGGTCCAAAAACAACATTTTCTCGAAATTTGTTATTATTATTATTTTAAATTTTAAATGAAATTAAAGGGCGTTTAGATTTTTTTAACTTTTTATTTTGTTAAAAAAATATTTTTTCTGACTATCTTGGAATGTTGGCTGTTTTGAAAATTAGTTGTTTGTGCTCTATTCTATTTCCAATTTTAAATATTCTTTCTGGTTCAATGACAATCTATCATATCAATAATAATCTTAAAAATCATCTAAGAACAAAAAATTTAATCCCTAACCTTCAAACTATATCCACTTTTCAAGAGTTTAATCAGTGACTAATTTTGCTTTTATTATGAACTCGGTGAAAATTTTGGTGAAATAAATTAGGGTAAAAAACAACCATGGCAGTTCCAAAAAGGATAAATTTATAATCAATGTTATTTCAACATTTAATTTAATTAATGTAATTTAATTGTTAATTACTGTTTCTGAGTTTTCGGGTTTTAAAAGAAATTTTTTTTTTTTTTCAAATTAGGAAAGTTTTGTTGCTCTGAAAAAATTAAGCCAGAACTTCCTACGTTGTTTAAAATGGTTCTGTTGACAAAGAAACTTTTATTACAGCATTGGAACCGAAGTTTTGCGTTAGTTCTGAATTTCCCAATTTGTTCTGATATCATTGTAGCAATAGCTTGTAGTTGTGCTTTAGTTGACAAAAAAAAAACAAGCTTTTAGAAACTTATACAAAACTATGTGCAAAATTTATATGTATAGTCAAGGCGGTTAAAAAACACAAATTTTACTTTATTTGTTTTCTTTTTCGATTTGGCTTGAATATTTTGCACATGTTGTTCTAGCAGATGTGTTGGTTATTCAAAATCACTACTTCTAGAATAATAGAATAGCTTTTAAAACCCTTTTCTCGTTTATTTTTATTTTTTATAAACATTTCAGTGATGAATACCTACTCACATTACGTGTATTAATTATTGACCAACAAAATCAAATTATTTGGAATGGTCACACTTGGTATATGTATGCTCTGAGGATTGTTATGATATGTACTTTTTTTCTTTATTAATTCACGCTGGAACTACCTAACCTATAATATCAAATGAGATAAATAGGCTTTTATGACTGATTATCTTTAGCTCTATTATTCAGCAAAAAACTGATATTAAGAAACTGACACTTCTTTAGAATATTTACAAAGTGTTGCTACTAATATATATGAAGACTTACTCAATAAAATCTATATAATACTGATTTGGCATGAATATCACATTCAAGGAGTGTTTTGTTTGTGTACTCTGCCAAATTAAGTGGGGTTGGCACAGTGGTAAGACGTTTGACTCCGGAGCGAAAGGTTGCGAGTTCGACTCCCACCTCTGGCGGAAATTTATTTCCATGTTATCTCTGA
>JAUZNK010056726.1:0-12803 GCA_035046665.1 Euphysa ruthae
CCTATACGCATGTGATATATCTTTTAAAGATGATCTATTTCTTCTTCAAAATGACTCTTCCTGATTGCAGGAGTGTTTTAAATACAATTATATGATCGCCAGTAATGCACTGTTTTAAATTATGTTTTTATGAGGGAAAGGTGTTCCATCTAGATATTTATTGTTTAATAACGAGATCGATATAAAAAGGGATTGAAACTTCTTGGTATTACTATTATTTTAAATTAAGTGTTACGAATCACATCCGGAAATTATGTATGCAGACCAATAACAAACTTTGCTTTCTGATTAGACTTAGAAGTTCCCTAGATGTCAGGCAGACAATATTGTCATTTATAGGTTACAAAAGATAACATTAAGGATGATTCATCAGGACGATTTTTTGAGTTTTGAGGAAATATTTTTGTTAGAAAACACAGTAAAGATTTATACAAAATTTCTGCATCTTCTCGTGATTGAGAATTACAAGTCCTTAAATAAATTAAAACCTGGATTAATGTGGGAATATTTTGAAATAAAGCCAATCCCCTAATTTTTACGAAATGGTTGTATTTTGAAACTGTTGTTTAAAGCTTATCTTCTCTGCGACAGTCTTCCAATCTCTTCGAAACAGTGAGATTCTTTGTCTTTTTTTAAAAGATCTCTACTCACCTGAAACTGCATGAATTTTTTCTTGGAGTATTTGCTGTTGGAATTTATAATTTTTGCTATATTTTTATTTTAAACGCAAAAATATTTGTTGAGCCATATTAGCATATATAAACTTTGTATTAATTTATAACTATGGCTTGTACCAACGCTAAATATATAAATGAATGAACGAATGTTGGCAAGCCAAGATTAAAAATCGTATATGGTAGGTAATTAATGATAGAATTAAACTTCAAAAGAATTCTGCAAACAAAAAATTTTCTTATGCTACAATTGATTAATAGAAAATAAAGTCAGATAAAAAATTTTTTTATTAATTTCAAATATATTTCAACTTAAAATAATACAAGGTTTTAATTTGACTTGTTCATAAAACAGTTATTTATTTGAACAATTGATGTTTGAATATTCGGACGGAATTGTTTTGTTTCACCTTTAAATAAAACTCTCTGTTGATAGTATTGTAATTAATTTTGATTTAGTCTTGATTTGGTAACTATTATCACGATTAAATTATACTCTACTGTTCAAATATTATTAATGAAGAAATGGGGAAGCGAGAAAAAATATGAAAAGTTTGGCACAAATTTTGCCTCAAATCAAAAATCAGAACGAAGGTTTTACGGAGTCAGCAAAAAAAAAAAGTCTTTCTTACTATAGAGAATTATTCGCGTTAATGCCAAATGAGGTCGAGCTGTAAAGCTCGCTACACTCGCTTTTTTGCTTCCGCAACCATTAAAAATATCAAATTGAAAAGTACGCCTTAAAAGGAGTAATTATGTTCCAATTCCCGTAATTCATATAAACTTATTATTTATTATTTTAAGGTATATTGTCAAACACCGTGGTATGTTTTCTTATTGCTAAAAACAGGTATTTACGGACAATCGTTAATTTACTTATCCTTAATCTGGCTATATCAGACATAATTGCATGCATCTCAGTGTATCCGTTTATATTTCTAAAACATTCAGAAACATCATTGACTGGTAAAGCGGCTAGTTTGCTTTGTGGATTCACAGAAGGACTATATGGATTTTTTGCATGTGCTACAGTATCCTTGATAACGTTAAGTGTATTATCGATCAGCAGATATCTTGGAATAAATCACCCTATGAAAGTGCAATGGAAACTAGGTAAATGTAAATTTGAATAAAACTTCTTTGGATATAAAAGGGCGAACAAAAAAAAAAAAGTGATAATGGAAAACTTTGAATTATACATGTTCTTTAGTTTTTCAAACTAAAACTAACTTAGAATATCTTGACAAAGTTGATATAGACTACAACAAAATTTAAATTCGTTATAATGACGTACATCAACAAACATTTTTTAAAAAAAAAATCTTATCTAGGTTGCGTATTTAAAAAGTTTTATTAAAACAGCAGGAGCATACTTAGGCAACACAGCCCCTTAATTAAAAAAATCTTCAATAAAGAATTTGATTTAAGAGAATTAATTCATTGGTTAGTATATGTAAAAGCTTAGAAAAAAATTCTTAATGAAATTTTCAGTTATTGTTAATCTTTTATAAGCAATAACAATGAACTGCAATATAGGCATGACTAGTTTCAGTTTGCAATCAACGAAAACTTTTTCATCGGTTTTGAAAAATGTAATTTTTAAAAAAATAATTCCTAATTTTTTTCATAACATTGTTTTGAGTTATAGGCATAAGTCTGTGTAAGTTTATTGCTCTAGGTATTATGTTAGGAATAATCTGTCAAAATTTCAGCTCAATTGAACTAACGGTTCTTGAGACATTTCTGCCGCTGCATATTCTAACACTCGAAAGATACAAAATTGAAAAAATCGCATTGAACTATTAAAAACAAATGCATTCTACTGAATATTAAGGTTGAACTTGTTTCAGTTAATCAAAAATTATTATTTACTAATATTCAATCTAAGAATTCTAAAAATTTCATTTTCACTGTTGCTTAAAATATTCTGTTTGCTGATGAAGTGTATTTAAATGTGTGTGAAACATAATATATGATTGATAAAATTACATAATGCAGCCATGTCTCGCATACTGGCTGAAACAAAATGTTTGTTACGTTTTGGATGTGACCGATTCATTCTTTTTTCACAACATTTAAATTGGGAAAAGCTTCTTCCACATATAAAAAATTTTTAGAGACAGTCTCAACGTAAAACTCAATGTAACATAGTGAAATTTTATCGATTGATCGTTCAAATATATTCTTTGAACTCCATTACCTCCATTGCAAGCGCAAACAACAAGTCATTGGTTCTTTATATATAATTAGCTCTTATTCGTTCACACTGGACTGGGTGATATTATTTAAATCGATTTGCGTGGCAATACCGTCTCATAATACCTCGATGTCAAAGATTTTTACAAAATAAATTTATATCGCTACAAAAGCCTTGTTTAGGGAACTTTATCCTGCCTTTTCCATGTATCCCCAAGTGATACACCGACATGTATTTTATTACTATCAGTGCGATATCTTCCATAATTTTTGAAAACTTCTTTTTGTTACGAAATAAAATTTCTCTGAAATACGCAGTTAGTTTTTTTCCGTCATGAGTGGAAGATGATTCATCTCGCAGTAGATTTAGTTCAAAAGACAGCCCTTGTTTTTTTCTGACAGTTGTACTTAACAGGATTTGCATTCATGGCAAAGCATCTTAGAGAAAGCTATAAATAGCAAGTTCATATCCATTATGCCATTTCCTGTTATGTAATCAACGACGGTGTTTTAGATTTGAAGACGATGGTTGTTTGATCTTAGCGGAACTGTGTATTAGCTTTATTTGGGAAGCATATAATTGTAGTGTATTTAGTAGTAGTACTAAACGTGCATGTGAACTTGCTAACTTTCCATTATTATAATGAGTAATATTACTTACGTTATTTACATCGTTGAATTCATTAATAGTTTATGCTAAAGGTAGCCTCGTAAATCTGTTGTCATGGAACTTTACGTTATTTTTTCGTCGTCTATTTTTTAAAAGGTATGTTATTTTAACCACCTTTCAACATGTTTGCTCTTTGTTAATATTAACATGAAAGAAAATAAGACTTATTTTAATATGAAGGTGTGATCTCAATGATAACTATTAATTGAGAACAAGACCTTTAGCTCGGAATTAAAATACCCATCTAGACATCATCAAGTTCACCTGAACTTTCCTAAATATTTTATAGTTCTTAAAAAGTGATGTTGTGAGTTCTTTTTTCTCGACTATCTAAACATTTGCTATCTACATAACCAAAAGACATCAGTGGCATACCTAAAAAAGCGCGCAGTGACAATCCGATGAATAAATTAAGCTCTAAAGTAACGTAACTAAGGGCTTTACTAAGGAATGAAGTTTTAGGTTCCTCTATACAATTGATTTTTTGGGCAATATGAGCACGTATTTCGGTAAACTGAATTTATATTTGGAATCTACAATAAATTTAGATTCAAAAAGAAATAATTACATAAAAGCGCCTTTTTGAGATTTTTCCAAAAAACATGGTATTGTATCACTTAAGTCATAAGCAAAACTAGTAGTAAAATTAAATTCTTCAAACGCATAAGTTCACATTAAGGTGAACTCAGATTTGTACAAGCATCTTTTTGATGCGCTTGGAAAGGAATTAGTATTCATAGACCGCTTAGTGCAAGTATCACTGTGCATGTATCACTTGTATAAACATTGCTGTGCATGTGTAACATAGTACAACGATTTTACTTGTAAAATGCTTCACTTCTTGTGGGTTGATCAGATGTGACAAAATAATTTAAAAGAAGAATTTAAGCACAGAGAAAAAAATTCGGTAGAAACCTTGTTCTAATATATAAATAAATGATTTTAATTTTGGACATTTAACTCGAAATAATTTTTTATAAACTTGACCAATTTCGCCATGGTTCGGAAGAAAAACTGCTCTCTAATTTCGGTGGTGACTATCAAAAGGGTCCGTTTTTCGAACTTTCTTTCTAATATGAATATTTGATGAAAAAATATAGGAATCTCTCAATTATATCGCCTCAGGTCGATAAAATCGGTTCCAAGGTATAGAGTGACCATGATCCACAATCCACTCATCATTGTGAATTTAGAATTTTGACTAAAAATTTGTAATCTTATAAAAAAATTTAATCTAATAAGAATTTGTACTTAAAACAAATTTAAAAAATCAAAAAGAATTGAAAAAGAAAAAATTTGAATGGGCTTTCATAAATAGCAGCAGATTAGCGAGAGAGTCTGTAATAAAGAACTAGACGTTGCTTTAAACATAGATTATAGCTGTTGCGGTAAAATGAGTAACTTGATCCATAACTATTTACCATATGTTATATCTTTTACATGGGTTAAATAAACTGAATGTTATATCATATGAAAAAATAGTGTAGCCCATTTTATGAATATTCTCTCGGTGCAAAGAAGCCATTGAGATTAGCGAATTGAAGGCGTATGGATTTCTTTCTTCCCAATTTGTTCGATATATTTTTTTATGTGCTCTTTTTTGCCTTGTAAATGAAGAAATAACCACTTAAAATCTCACAAATATTTTATATTTTTAGGGAAAAAGAATATCAAATGGATTCTTGGTTTTGCATGGTTTCTTAGTCTTGCGTTACTGATTCCGAATGCAATGTCTTTTAAATATGATGATCAACTACAATTATGCATTAGACAATGGGCAGAAGGTGTTAATCCTTTGATCTATTTTGTATTCACTGGGATTCTTGGGGTATTTATACCTCTTACGTCTCTAACATTTACGTACTTCACCAGTTTATATACTCTTTGGATCAAGGATTGTATAAAGCTCAAAGAGGGACAGTCAGGTGTCTTTCGGGGAAAAAGTAGTTTGCGTGTAAAAAAACGAGTTGTAAAACTTTTGGGCGTACTAATTCTAGTCTATTTACTTTGCTGGTCCCCGTTTGCAACTTATTGGTTAATGTCCGTTGTCATTGGTGAATATACGGTTGGGAACTATGATGATGAAAGAAAAAGCATACGAACAACTCGTTTAACGTTATTTTTTGCTGTTCTGAACACGGTACTTAATCCTATTGTTTATGCTTTTACCAGTAAACAGCTTAGAGGTGCATTTAAAATACAACTAGGGTTGGCACCGATTCGTGCAAGATCGGTGACATCTTCGTCACAGGTTTCAACAAATTCAGAAATGCATTTTCATCCAGTTTTACCATTACCTAAAATAGCTGTTGTCGAGTATTCTGATGACGATATGTCAGTTGTTTATAATAACCACCTTGCCCCGATAACACAAACCTCGTCAACTCGTTCTTCCATATGTTCCACGCATTACCGCACGAGTAGCGATTCTGCCAGCATTAGTATAAACGTTTCGCATTTATGAAAAATATTGTATTAGTGAAGATATCTTTCTAATTCTAGGTGGTAGTATCTGTTTTGATGGAGATATAAAGAAGGTTTATAAATGGTGACGATACGGAGTTTATTGACACAGTTCTTTTTTAACGACTAAAAGATGATTGAAACAATATACATAGACCAGGTTATAATACCGCAGTGAAATATAAATCTTTAAAATAGTTTTTGAAAACAAAGAATAATTCGGCTATGAATTGTAGTTTATATTTATAATGTTTATAATTTATAATGTTATAATGTTTTAATATATGCAAATACTTTAATATTTTTTGATATTAAAATACGTAGACTAAATATAACAACAGTAAAACTTTACTGAAACTTGAATTTTTGACCATTTGATATTCGTTTGAGACAGAGCAAACAAAATTTTAACCATTTTAACCATCAAAATCTTCATTATCATAAGCAAACGTAAACGTCATTTCTTTTTTTTTATCAAAATATAGTTTTTAAGAACATTTGTAGCCGGTTTTAGAAAAAAAATTAAAGAACACCGAACAAACATTCTTAGCCGGAAAAGCTTTTCCATAAATAATGCTATACAAATTTAAACAGAGGTTCTTAAAAAACAACAAAAATTAAACGCCTGCTACTTGTCACAAACACTCTTATTACATTACACGCCCTACATACTGCTCAAACGCCTGCTACTTGTCACAAACACTCTTATTACATTACACGTGCTACATACTGCTCAAACGCCTGCTACTTGTCACAAACACTCTTATTACATTACACGCCCTACATACTGCTCAATGACAACATTGTTTTCAGACAAATAAATTCTTTCATTCATATCTAAAAACTATTACTTCATTACCAATTTTAAAGTACTTCAACTATCTTGTTTTTAACATTACCAACCATTTTAAGTTTAGTTAAAAACTAAATACAGGTTTAAAAATATATATATATAGTTTTGGTGTAATTCAAGGGTTTTATATAACTTTATAACTTTAATGTTATAATGTTTTTTTAGTTTATATCGTTTTTTCTATTTTGAAATAAAATAAGATTGTGAATTTCCAGTCTTTCCAAAAAAAAACGAACTTCTTGAAAACGTATTATTAAAACAATCTGTAAAGAAAAAAGAAAACAATAAAGGTGGAAAATGCCAGAAATAACGCCAAAAATATAGTTTTAAACTGACTCCAAGCTGATAAAAAATCACTAATCCATTTCGGGGCCCATCATCGTAAAATATTCTTAAACCTTTACATATATGTGACAAAATAATCCAGTGTTTCAAAGTCGATTAATACATCAATGGAGTTTTAATTATTAATTCGATTAAAGAGTTCTATGAAAAATCGAGTATATGTACCTTCTGCTGTGTTAGGGAGCAGTGCTTACGCACACGGCAAAATTCTTCCTTTGCATTTCCCATGTACTGTGTAGAGTTAAAAAAAAAAGCTCGGGCATAATTTAAATGTCTCGTCAGCACATGTGCTCTCGCATTTCGATAAGAATTCGAAAGCCTGATTTGATCCAAATATAAAAATACGGTTAGGGCCTCCTAAACCTCTATCAAAAACAGGGAGATTCTTTCCAGTTATAGTCACCTAGTATTTATGAGGAAAAGTTGCATCTCTAGTAAGATGATCTGGAGGCATATTACAATCAGGCCTTGCATTCCCAATCTTTCGCCTTAAGCTTTCTACCGATGGCATGACTGCGGTGGCTCCTTCCAAAATATTGCTTTGAGAAGCTCCCAAGATTTGCTGTGTCATTTCCTCTGTAGTTTCGGCCATTCATTTTATATCAGTTTTAACTTTACCTACCCCTATATGCACTTGTGACGGTGGGTGAGTATGGGTATTGTTCATTCCTATATATTCGTCTAATATAGACAGTTCAACTGTTGCATTACATTGTGTCTTAATACACATTCCCAACTATTGACATTTTTTTCCAAAATTTTCTTATATACATAAATATACCCATCATTTATTAATTTTGTATTTCCCCTTTATGATGTCGTAAACGCCATTTCCTAATCATTTAATTTTTTCAAGTGAAAAATAACGACCGTCTTATGTCAAATAAACAAAAAAACAATTGTTGTCTATTCAAAACTGCCATGTATCAGCTGCTATTTTGGCCTAAATGCATAATCCTGCTTTGTTATAATACTTTCAATGTAAACACAGGAAGCTTCTTTATCCAATCACTTTAAGACCTAGATACAACAACTTTATATGTATTTATATTTTTGTAAATTTCAATCTGTTGTTGCAATATTACATTTCCATGTATTTATTAACCCGACTTTATTTAACATTAACTAGACGAAATTTTGTCCATCGCTTTACTTATATACCTTTTTAACGTTTAGTTCGCCGGGAAATGAGTTGAATAAATAAACAGACGAATTTCTAGTTTAAATATTAACTAGATGCTTAAAACAATATATGGACTACTGTAGTTTTTTTTAAGAGAAAGCTATAACTGGCGGTCTGAAAAATAACATCATAGTTATGATTTAATGGATATTTCTTGATTTATAAAAACACATAACATGAAAATATACAAAGTCTGCAAATGATTATAAGTTTAAGATTTAATATTTTTGAATTTTACTTCCCATTTAAACAACTTTTCTTCTTGCAAATATAGTCGATATAAATTAGGGATTATATTTCCTTGATTTTTATCCATCATATTTGCATGAATGTGCAGAAGATGGCCGGAAAATTTTGTTTAAAGTTACCCAGGTTTTCTTGTGTCAGAAAGTTGAAGAGAAAGACCAAGATAAAGTAGACGCTGTAGAGACTTTACCGTGTTGCAATTTACCAAGGTGGGGATTTTCTGGTTGGGAATTTACCGGGTGGAAGTTTTCTGGGCACCAATTTTAAGGCAAAGTAACTACAAAACAAAAATTATAACCAACACAAAATTATCGGTATGCTTATTGCAAATTAACCTATAAAGCGGGGTTTTCAAGTAATATTATAGTATTTTTGCCAATATCAAACATAAAAAATATTTTCGCTAACATTCGATTTTTTGGGAACTTGTTCCAGTAAAATATCTTTCCCAGTTTCTCAAAGTTTGTAAAACAAAAAAGTAAAAAAAGTTTACAGATTAAATCAGAGTTTAGGTGACACATGATTGTGTTGCTTATCAACAGAAGTTTGGGTAACACACGATTGTGTTGCTTATCAACAGAAGTTTGGGTAATACACGATTGTGTTGCTTATCAACAGAAGTTTATTTAAACTGCATGGAAATCACGAAAAATCAGAAAGACTTTGAATTGATTTACTTTGGCTCTTGCGATTAGCGAACTCTCGAAATTTTAAAAATTGAGAAAAATCAAGGTTATTTTATTTTTGCATTCTTAGCAGCTGTAATAATATAAACAATGAATGCATATAAAGAAATTTTTTCTAGAAAACAAATAGAAATTATATTCTTTCAAAAATATTGTTTTTAATGAGTTCTTTGTTACGAAACTGCAAAAACTATTTTTTTAAACTGTCTTTGACAGTGTAGAGAAGACTGTTAATTGCAAAAAAAAAAAAAAAAAATTGCATTGAATATTACGAATATGATCCGTTTAGAAATCTTAACGATAGAGATATTATAAATTGTATAAGAAATAAAATAATAAAATAAACACTAGTAATAAATTGTATAAGAAATATAGTAATAAAATAAGCATTAGAAATAAATTGTGTAAGAATTATATTAATGAAATAAACACTAGTAATAAAACATAAGGGGCAGCTTTCCTGAATATAAATAGTGCTTTATTTTCAATTATTAAGTTCAAAAATTTCTTCAAAGTATTTGAAGATCAGAAATTAATACCATAGATCGATTAAATTTATTTAATAGCTTATGACATCAAATCCAGTTACACTTTATAACTATGATAACCAAGCTAAATGGTTTTAAGCACGGTTAAAAGTTGTCTAAAGCATCCTAGTAGATCAATGCCGAATTAAACTTTAATTAAAATTTTAAAAATTGATTTTAACTATAGTAGGTTTTATTGTACTCATAAAATATATTTTTTATAAATAAAATAGGCAAAGATTAAATAAAAGTGAAATTTAGTATAACTCAATTTAATTAGCCATTCAACATATGGTATAAATAAAGAGAATAAAAAATCAATTCACATTTCATAAAAAAGAATTAAAAAAAAAAAAAAGAAAAATAAGAAAAAAACATCAATAATAATAAAATAATATCATTCCAAACTAAGATGCAATAACATGAAAATGAAAATGAAATGATTGAAACTGAAAACATAAATAATACATATCAAATGTCATAAAATTTTGATAAGTAAAACGTTTTGATACTACATAAATAATTGAAAAGGGAACGTAACATAACGTTAGTTATTATTTTAAAATATTTGCATGATGTGTTGCATTATTCTCGGTTAAGCAAAATCGTTGAAAATTCACGCTAATGGAAAGAAACCAAGTAAAATAACGTTTGGTATGTTATGTTAAATATACTTGCTGTTTAAGGAAAAATATAGCAAAATAAGATAGCATTAAAGGAATAAAATAGAGAAAAATTCGTAATTGATGCGTTAAAGATTTTTTGATTTAATTGGGTGGAAATAATCATTTATCACGTTTGATTAAAAATTTTATTTACTGCTATTGTGCTGATCTACCAAACCAAAATGTTACTGTTTAAGTACTGCTCTGACCTATCAAGCTAAAAATTTAATTTTGAAATGAAAGGCCAAAAAATTTTTACAAGTAGCAATCTAAGATTTTTTCGCCTTTCATCAATTTTAATAATAATAACTTAAATTTATTTTTACATAATTTTAATATATATGTTCAAGTTTTGAATTTTAACGATCGCTCGTCAAGCAATATTTATTATTCCTCAATACCGCTTATATTCGTTATACTTTTAAAATCAGATCAACAAAAATCTTTCTACACAATTATTTCGTCATGTGGATTTTCCTGTTCTAAAAGCTTGTCTCTAACAAACTCTTACGCACAAAATAATTTTTTAAACTCTTGTTTAGCCGGAGAAAAACTAAATAAGGCCAGTTTTTAAAAAAATGCATTTGTTTATAAAATTAAATAGAAAAAGGATATAGCAGTCTGCTAAGTTTTCTTTCTCCATTTTCATTCTGAGGTGAAAAATTAACTCGCAAATTTTTCTTTCAATTGCATTCTTTTAATAAGATGTAATATTAATACCCAACTTTTCGTTACGATGTCGAATGATGAATGAACGCCTAACAACAAAAGAAATCAAACACTGAAAATATAAACGTACTGTGTAACTAACCATACATAAAACACCCTGCATGTCAGTTCTATCTATTTCATTTACAGATAATAGTCCAGTTTGCAAAATTACAACTGCTTGCTTTATTATTCAATTATTATTAGTCAATTATTAACTTCTAAAATAAATTAGTACTTTTTTTTCAAGCAACACATAAAGTATTTTCTAAATAAATTTGAATAAAAATAAAACAGCTGGAGTTTGGATTCTCCAGGCTGTTATAATGTGCGAAAATTTAATGTTTTTATTTTTATTGTATGGACTATATTGTGTCAGTTTAGAGCCATTTTGGGGCCTGATTGGTTAAAGTGGCTGTATTTCTGTAGCAAGTCTTTTTGCTCACTAATTATTCTTGACGATTTCCATAGTAATGGCAGGTCAAAAGTAACGAACGATATAAGGTTCTTATTTTAAATGCGAAATCCGATAGATATTTCACTGTTAAGAGAACAAGATATGTCAATAGGTGGCATATCAGTTATAGATAAGAATAATACCTGCAGTTTTAAATATTTCATCAGTAGATCAGTGAGTTAAACTCATAAACACTGACCAGCTAAGTACAGAATTGGGAAGTTTTAATTATGTTTTCCATAGAAAGTTGATATTGAATTGCTGAAACCTGACGTTGCTCAATTTTGAGAAACACAATTTTAGTGTATTGTTTATCTTTGGGTTATCTCTTATCTTGACATCGACTAAAGGCAAAATTTCCTCATTACTTACATTTCGTCCTGTTACGACCTAATTTCCGAAAGAACCATTTGTTATAGTTGCAATCATACAGGCCATGAAAAGTGTTTTTGCCATCAATTGTGTTTTTTTAAATTGTGACCAACATTGTCAGCAACGAATAATGTTGAACTACTTTCTTTTAAAATGGTGTTGCGTTCTTCGCAGTTTATTATCGTGGCATTTTTGATAAAGTTTAAAACTTCTAGAAAGGAAGAGCAGAATCTATTAGATATCTCGGTTTCAACTGGTGATACATTTTTACTCCTTATCAAATCTGCAATGGTACAATAACTGTAAAATATCAATGGCTTTGTACAATAGATTGGTTGATTGAATCCTTTTTTAAGGAATTTCCCAGCAGTTTGTTTACAAAACTTTAAAACTAGAAGGAACGAAATTTTAGAAGATTTCATCTGAAAAGTCATTATATTGTGGATACGTATTTGTTGGGCTAAAGCATTGATGCGATTTTCCAATATTAACAATTATCACTATATTGCCTCCATAATGTTTTGTAAGTTTTTCTTTCAATCAGCCATTTTTCTAACTTTTCGTTTTTGTAGGCAAAATAAAATCATCCTTTTCCTTTATCAATTGTGTTAATGTTATTTGATCTCGTACATCAGTTTCAAAGCAGTTTCACACTTTAACAAATGCTTCATGTTGAACTGTATTGATTGGTCTACCTCTACTTGTTTCTGCTACATCAGTTTCAAAGCAGTTTCACACTTTAAGAAATGCTTCATGTT
>JAUZNK010056726.1:12903-31980 GCA_035046665.1 Euphysa ruthae
TTTCTGCTACATCAGTTTCAAAGCAGTTTCACACTTTAAGAAATGCTTCATGTTGAACTGTATTGATTGGTCTACCTCTACTTCTTTCTGCTACATCAGTTTCAAAGCAGTTCCACATTTTAAGAAATGCTTCGTGTTGAACTGTGTTGATTGGTCTACCTTTACTTCTTTCTGCAAACAATCAATTGTTTTTTTGTCAGTTAAGTTAGGAATTTTTCAAACGGTACGAAAATTTACTTAAATGTATTATGATAAGCACAATCAGTAGCATGCAAATCTCCACAAAAATATTCCATTTTTCCTGTGACCGATAAATCCCATTTGTCTTGACTTTGATCACAAATACAACTAATTTCAATAATATAACTAAATTTTCTAACAGTACTCCCATCCAGTTGAATTCCATTTTCCTGATAAAATATTACGACTTCAACATAACAAATTAAGCATCCTAGTTCGGTTTTAGAACTGGAAAAAATTTGACTTTTTCGGAAATTTTCTTCAACGTTCCATTTTTGTTTGGATAAAATATTGCGTTGGTCAGTAAACTTCTTTTGACATAAAATGTGATCTTTTGATCCTACAGACACACAAATTTGGGTAGATCTTTGTTGACTGGCCTTATTAACGCAATCAGTACTTATAAACTAAATTTTAGAACCAGGAAATTAAATTCTTCATATAAAATACAAATAAGTCAAAAAATTTTAATATGTTTGAGATCCAGTAAAAATATTATTTTATGGAAAATGTCAAAATAAAAAATACCTTTTTGTGTTCAAGTTACTGTCAATTTAATATCGTTTAAATGTTCTCCATTATTTCTACGTTATATTACTTTAGTTATTTGCATAAAAACAATAATCAAAAATCGAAATTTTAATATATTGTCTAAATTGAAAAGAAAAGAAAAAAAAATTTCTGAGGAAAACCACCAAACTTATTAACGTCACTATTGTCGATGTTAAATGTAAAATGCAAAGACTGACAAAAACTGCTGACATCGGCAATTTCATCTTTTTTAACCTTAAATAGCTGAAAGTAATAAAAACGACCAACCAAGTGTACAATGAAAAACGACCGCCAAATCGACTATTTCTTATATTTACATATCATTTTATATTTTTACTTAAAATGGAGTTTTTTTCAATGGTGAAGTCATAAAATGATGATGTAAACAAAATGGAGGAAAATAATTAGAATTTTTTTGACCATCTGATGAAAATAATTTTCCGAAAACATAATGCCAGTTTGTTTATCCAATGGAATATTAACAAAAAAATTATGTTACAAAAAGCCTACCCTTTGCAGGATTAAAATAAAACTTTGCAATTTATTCAAGATTATGGACCTTCTGATGTTAATTTTTACTGACTAAACGTAATGAAGCTTAATACCAGGTGCTTAATCAGATGAACTCAAAAACACCTTATCTGAAATATCTGTATAGGTTTTTGGGCTTAACGTAGAATTTGAACTTCATAAAATAAATACTCTGATCGTCAAAAACAAGTGCAAACCACTAAAAAAACGCAGACTCTTTCTTGAAAATGCGTATTTATAAAAGTAGGTTTATACTTACAAAGAAGAATGCATGAACAAATTTATTTAAATGTCTAGATATTTAATCTCGCTTTTATTATTTTAGAGTGACCTGCGACAGTTTTAAGTGAAAAAAACTTTTTACCTTACCTAACCACAAGAATTTTTTTTGCGTGATATTTTACGGAATGAAATTTTTAAGGTGTCTCATAGCGGTGACCGGACATTTACCACTGGACAGTTACCCCCTGATATTCATCCAATAAGAAACACACCCTTAATTCATATACCCTCTAGGAAAATCACCGAAAATTTTTCCGAATACATTTTTTATAGATGCCTATTCCATCTCACCCATTCAATATATTGTCACGTCCAAGCTAATATCTTCACGTCCAAGCTAATAACAACGATAAATTAACGACAGTGTATTCCACATTAGCATTTTGATGATTGGATCTTTCAAATTCGTTCCTTTGCTGATATTGTTCAGTCCTTCAAGCTTGCTCAGCATTGGGCAGGTAACTAGCAAGGTATTTTTATTACTTCGAAACAAGTTAGACAAGTGAAGTCCGTCGAGGAAGAAGAAAACCAAGGATGTTTCCACAGACTTTATGGAATATACGTCGAAGGGTGGTAAATGACCTTCAAGGGACAAACAATATTCTGGAAAGACGGCATTGGCGGCTCAGTCAGTGTGTCACCATCGCACATCCCACAGTCTGGATATTGATCAAGACACTGTGATATGATGCTGCTATCCAACACATTCGTGTGGAATAGATTATCGCAGTAAACCGCGCAACATAAAAAATGCGTGCTTATCGGGATGTAAATGATAATACAAAAATCTTAGTCAATACATACAATCAGAAAATTGTCATTGTCTCTTTAAAAGGAATCTCATATAACCTTGCTCACTAATTTTGTTTTTTTCTTTACCAAACTTTAAATTTTTTCACATCTTATCTTGTTTATTATGTAAATCTTGTATATATTTCTTTAGATTTTTTTGTGTTAGTTTGTTGAATTTCACTATGCTTGTTCACTTGGGGCATGGTGGGTGTGGCGGATTACCCAGGAGTAATAGCTAACATACTTAAGAACATTTTCTGAACCCAACAATCAAATATCTCACATTGATTTGGTAAGATTTTGGTAAGTCGTAATTGGTACTTACCAATTAATCTAGGGGGAAAGTGTTAAGGGGGTAAAAGTCTTGTAGGGTTTAATAGTGTGTGGGGTAAAATTCTGGGCGGTAAAAGCCCGCAGTTTAATATCCAGATGCCCATATCAGGGTGGTATGCATCCGGGGGTGAATGTCAAGGAAACAAATGACCAGTAGACTTGCCAGCATTTTGCCAATAATATTTCATAAGTATTATCTTGATATATTTAGATTATTTTTCAAAATATCAATAATTATCTTGTAAAACTTGGTTTGCTGGAAGAGGACGTAATGCTTCACTTTTTTTTCAAAAAAGGGGCATATCTGAAAAAATATTGTATAAAATTAGTTTCAATTAACATTTCGTTTAAATTTTATGGAGGACTGGATTTTTATTGAAAAAAAAATGGCTATTCTTTAAGGAAAATTAATTTTTTTTATATCTTCACACAAATGAAAATTGGTAATATAACGTATTTCACTTTTGTTGACGTGCAATGAAAGGTTTGAAAATTGCTCTTTAAGTGTTTGGTTATTGATACAACAGTGGGATAAATGTAGAAGAAAATTTCTCTCTAAGTGTTTGTTTATTGATATCACAATGGGATAAATGTAGAAAACAGTCAATACTAACGTTGGTGCATGATGTTTTTCACAACGTTTTTCTATGCTAAAACAGTCAATAAAGTATAAAAAATGTCTGCATTTATCATGTAGTGTAAAACAACGTGCGAACTGTTGATATTTGATGACGTGGACAGATTGGAAAAAAAATTTGTGTCAAATAGGTACATGCAGACAGTTTAAAGTAGGGAATATTAAAAAAAGTAACGATAAAAAAGTCAAATATTGCGGGTGAAACTCAACCACGGACTCGATCCAGTTTTAAAATTTCCCGCTTTTTAAAAGGCAGTTTTAAAGAGACAAAAAATTTTTTTTTTGGGCAATAATTTCGCAATTTCTGAAAACATTTGCCAGATATCCTGTATGCACTCAGATAGGACACTTATCAGTTGGATATATTTTTTTTTAGGGAAGTACTGTCAAACATTGCGTTTTTGTACGGATGTCTCTTTTAATGAATTTCTACAAGATCACTAAAAAATATAAAATATTTTGAACTAAATTAATATGTCAATGATTTTTCACCGTATATAAAGTTCTAAGGTTGTATTAAATCTGTGTATTAAATTTCTTTCACTATAGCAGTTCCAGTTATGCAACAGTGTTTTAAAGGCAGTTTTTATCTTATTAATCTAAAATAAGTGAAAATTTCATAATTTTTTAATGAATGTTCATTAAAAGAAAGTCTGTGACGGCTAAAATGAGATTTCTAAAGCAATTTAATATGTACTTTTTACTCTAAAGTTATGAATTAAAATTTTTACCGATCGTCAACGGATATTTTACTCGGACTGACAAGGAATTTTTTTTAGAATTATATACACTGTGACAAAATGTCACAAAATTTCAATTGAACCCGACCAACAACTAATATTTACCGAATTTTTCATTGCAGCTCTATTAAACTTTTCGTAACACTGTAAGAATATGGTTAGTGATAATAATGCCGGAATAATCCCAATAAATTTTGTTCATATGAATATAAGACAAAAGTAAAAAATAATTATTTGCTTTGCTGCAAAAACTTTTTCAAAAGATTTTGTCACAAGGATTCTACCAGACATTTTTTTCAAATAAAACGCAATTGAAATCTTCGAAATCACATATTTATTGCCATTTATATGTTTTATATGTTTCAATATTTTCTATGTAATCTAGAGTTTCCAAGTGGTTTTATTATCTATAGAAAACAGTAAACGAAAAAAAAGAGCTTTTACCTTATTAAATTAATTCAATACTTAATATTTTTTGTATGCATTTAGATTTCTACCCTACCGACTAATGTTCAAAAAACTAATTCCAAGAAAGTATCGGTCAAAGATCTTACGTCTTTCTAATTGGACCATCATTAAATTAATTATATCAAAATCTCTGACACGAAGTCGTTTATCAGTGCCCATGACTGATTTTATAAGCGAGGCTCTCATAAGCGAATTAGAGCTGCAGGTAAAATTATGTAAAGAAAGAAATGACGAAATAAAACGTCAAGATGCGGAAAAATTAGGCAGACCAGATTACAGTTGGTTAATCGATAACAATGAATCATTAGATATACCTAAATCTGTGATAAATGAAATACACGAATACTCCAAAAAAGTAGACATTGATCGCGTTGTGGAAATAGTAAAAGAATTTCGCGAGATCTGTACTAACCAAACTACCGAATCGGGGATCATATCTTCATTGAAATATATTATAGACAGATTTATAGTACCAACATTTGTTACTGTAAATATCAATGATCCCTCCGTTAGGAAAAGCTATATTGGTTTGAACAGTAAATTTGTTGCAAAAAAAGAAGGACGTTCCATCTCTGCACCATCATTAAGTGACCTCGTGAAGAACAGAAAATCTAGTAAAATACATCCCGCGGAGACCTGAATAAGAACAGTTATATCAGCATAAATCTAAATTATTCTGCTTTTTTTACAATTTACATCTTTTAGATGAACGTTTAGATGATACGTTACGTGTAAATTTAATCAAAAAATTGCTGCAATATCCTCAATGAAACGCATAAACCCGAGTTTCATATGCAATTTACATGCATCTTACTTGCGGGTCAATGTGTTTTCATGAGGAAAAAAAACATATAATTAAAATCTTCTAGATTATCACGAAAATAAATTAACGAGTAAAAATATTCATGATAAAGCTTTTTTGTGAAGTCATTTGTATATCATTTTCATTCTACTAGATATCAAGCATGATTTGAATAAAAGTTCTCATCGACAGAAAAGGTAACCATGGCTATAATCAGAAGGAAACAGTAATAACAGTACTGTAATCGTAAACGTTCATAGGAAATATATAATTAAAAAAAAAAAAAAAACCTTTAAAATAAGTCTCAAACGTAAAATGTATGTTTTTCTGAAAATCTATATCAACTCACTAAATTTTCTTAATATATGCCGCTTTTACAAAAAAATGTTTTCATACCAATTATTTAATGGATTAAAAAAAAGTGCTGAATAAAAAAGAACGTACTTAATTAAATGACGTAATTATCATTTTGGCGAGTTAATTAAAAAAAGATGTAAATGCATGAATTTAATGAGAAAGAGGCTAAATTTAGGGTCAAAATATTTGAGAGATGCTCAAAAACTTACAGCAGAGCCTTTTGATGTATAGCAAAAGTAAATTATTAAAATAAGAAAGGCATTTGCCATTAGTAGAATTATATTATTCCAAAGAAAGAGTTTGTCATGCTCTAATAAGAAAAAAAAATAAAACATGACTAGATTAAACAAACTTGACTTGAAAAGCAAATAGTTTTGAACTTGACTGCCAAGCACATAAAAATCAAAAATGAAGAATAAATCATAGTTTACATTATGAAATCTCTACTATTGAGCAAAAAGGGTGTGTCGCTTGGAAATTTTGTTATTGGTCAAAAAAGAAAATGTGCACCCAATTAGAAAGAATCAAAAAAATATGTTCAATGAATTTTTTCGGCAGAATGAGTTTGACGTCACTATTTAATATAATATAAGCGGTGTTTGATATTTAGGTGTAATTTTAATTTGAAACGATTCACCTCCTCGGACCTACCATTAACCAAACACTGAATTAAACAATAATATATCAATAATGGAACTAACCATTCACCCAAAGATCTTCAAGCAACCGACTATCTGCATATAATCCGCCAATCCATGCTATGTTCTAACAAAGAGATAATTTCGCAATCTCGACCTGCGAATAAGTGCTGAATATAAATGTTTTCTGAATTTAACAGACCAATATTTTCCATAAAATCGTTGAAATAAAATCATTGCCATGCAGTTGAATGCCAAACATGAAACCGATCTTCAATTTCAACCACAGAACAAAATCATTATACGTCAATTAAGTAAACACATTTTCTTCTTATGACTTGATGTTCATTGATTACTCGTCCTTGCTCGGTAATTCGTCAAACATTCATGGAGATTTGTATTTTGTTGATTGTTTGCCCTGGAATAAAAATGGTCATAAAAATTAGCAAAGTGTTTAAGCAGTGATGAAAAGGATTTCAGGTAATAATTCTTGTGTAAATTTTATCACATAATGGTTATGACGGAAAGAGCTGAGAACAACATATCTTATTATGGTTTCGAACCTCCTGCTGTTGGAAACTATAATCCTGTTTTCACTGACTTTAAGACACGCCATGCTGTTACAAGAAAATCTAACACGAAGTCTTATGTCCCAACTGGAAAGCAAACAATAGTCAAATCTGGAAAGAACTTTTTAAACCTGCGGTCTTTATTTGGCTGTAAATTTTTTTTTCTTTGTAATCAAAAGTCGAACTTATTAAAAGATGACCAGGAAGGCAGGGATCAAACCGGAGACTTAGCGCCTGTAAAGCGTATGAGCAGTCGAACATATGCTATGTTGATTGTCCCTTTTAATTTTTACATTTAAAATTTTATATACCAATATTTAAATGTTTATGCATTTTTCTGAACTTCATTTTTGTATTTACTATATATTTATTAAAATCTATATCTTTATTTTCAAATCTTTATATGGTAAATTTTATATTGGTACTGTTGAAGATTGCTTTCTGTTTTTCTGTTTTAATTTACCTTGAGAAATGCGCTTACATTAGTACTAATTTATATCAATCTGCAATCTGTGAAAACTATCTTTGCTAAGCTTGATCAACTAGATGTGAAATTTTCAAGCACTCAACTCTATGGAGCGCCATAACTGTCTTAAGTGGTCATACAGTACACTGCTACGTGGCTCAAACAAATTTCGCTGTAGTTGCAATGAACCGCAATGTTTTTGTAACATTTGGTGTTGTAGAGATAGGTTACTTCACGATAATTATAAAATATAGCATCGTAGATATACCACACGCCGTGGCAGCTGTATCACATACTGTGTTACTGACAGCATATTGCACAGTACATACAATAGCTGGGTAGTTTTATCATATGGTGAATTAGTTATGTCTTATTGCGTGGTAGAGCAGTTGTTAGGTAATTGTCAGGCCATTATGCGTGGTACATCTGTTGTTAGGTGTTTGGCTAATATGTTTCATTGCGTAGTAAGATGTTTAATAAGTCACATTGCGTGGTAGAACTGGTGTTAGATGGATTTTATGTTTTATTGCGTGGTAGAATTGTCTTTAGGTGCTAGTTCCATCATACTGCGCAGTAATTTCATCTTTATTTGTTCTCCCCATTTGCAAGGTTTCTTTACATCTAGCTCTTGAGTATAAGTGTAAAGTTTATATATGCTGTTTTAAAAAAAACATATGATTAAGTTTTGCAAATTGTTTTCAAACATTATATATAATGTACTAGCAGATATTTTTGAAAATTATTTATAAAAAAAAATGTCAAATAATTTAAAAATCAATTTTAATCAATCGAAAATTCAATCAAAAATCAATCAATAGTAAAATCATTAGAAAAATTTATAAATCTAAAAAATTTTTTTTTCTTTTCAATGGCACTCCCTGGGTTGTTCCGGCCCTCCCTAGACAGATTCAGGCCAGTAGCCCTACCCAGTAAAAAGGAGTAGTGGAGCAGACATACATAGAGACAAACAGACAATTTTTTATTGTACATATGGAATAATTTTTATGATGAAGCTATTAAATATTGATTAATATCAAGCTCTTTTTATTTTTTGCCTAAACAGGTGTTTTAAGTACAAAGCAGGTGACTGGGAGAATTTCATTCAAATAGGGACTCATTCAATAAAAGTGTTGAAACCATTAGATGGTTATACCCTCGATTTTGAAAAT
This sequence comes from Euphysa ruthae, assembly GCA_035046665.1. NCBI lineage: Eukaryota > Metazoa > Cnidaria > Hydrozoa > Anthoathecata > Corymorphidae > Euphysa > Euphysa ruthae. The sequence continues at coordinate 21,480 of JAUZNK010056726.1, forward strand.
AAAAAAACTTTCAGGTTCCACCGAGATTTAAACTAGAATCCATGGATGCAATGTCCAGAATTTTCTTAAACAAGATGATGATGGAGAACCAGATGTCAAAAACTTCGCAAATGGGGGGTCTAAATGACGATGAAACTACCTCGTAGTATGATATAACTACTATGCAGTATGATGGAACTGTCACTGAATGACAGGTCTACCACGCAGTACTACATAAGAACCACCTAACAACTGCTCTACAACGACATAAGACATTACAATAACCTAACAACAAGTTTACTACGTAGTATGACATAAAAACCACCTAACAACTGCTCTATCACGCTATAAGACATACCTGTTACACTATATGATATAACCACCTACCTATATCATGTACTATGCAAAATGATATAACTAACACAGTATGTTATACAAATTTCACGGTGTTTGGTATATCTACCATGCAATATTATATAACTATCATACAGTATGCTACCTTTAAAACACTAAATATTATAAGTATATTGCGGTTCATCATAACATCAGCGGAATTTTTCTTGAGGTACGTAACGGTATACTGTATAACCACTCAAGGCAGTTATGGCGTTCCATAAAACTCAATATAGACTATAATAAATACAAAAAAATTTTTATACATTCCATTGAATAGCATCACCCTGAACTTACCTAAACAAACATGGAATCACACTTTGGATGTTCTGACAATAAAAAGACACATTTTTTTTTTATTTATTGCTATCGTGGTTATTTTTTTTAATTTTTGTTGAAAAATAGGTGAAGAGTTATGAATTTTTACTCTCTCTATTATACTACTATAAGAAAATTTTATAAAAGCGTCATTTTTGCTGTGTCCTTTTAATGCTTTTGGTAATTTTGCTCAGTGAAACGTTCGAAACACTCAGTTAAAACACATCTTAATAGTATTAAAAAAGTCAGAACAAAAATAAAAAATAAAACATTAATAAATCATATCGTTGTTTCCCTATTTTTCTCTCTTTTTATTTCGTTTTCGCTCTTTGCATATCATTTCTTTTTTTAGAGATTCTTACTTACGTTATCTATTAATTATTTCAGGAATATTAGTATATTTTATTATTATAGGTGTATATTTGTCAACTTTAATTTTTTAATTAAGATACTTTTAACTTAGTTCTAATAAATGGTCAAAATAATCTACAACGTCACCCCATTTGTACTTCTACAATTTCTCTCACTCACGCAAATCAATTAATTTTTTATAATTCATATGATACTAAACCTGGATTGAAATTTATTCACAAACTTGTCTTTAAAACATTATCTGGTGATATTGAATCAAATCCAGGTTTTTTGCAATAAACTATAGAAAACGTTGTGCGAAAATAACTGGAAACATGCCTTCTATTCAGGCAAAAGAGATTAAATTTCATCCATCTAATTGTAAATAGCGTATAAACGAAAATTAAATTGCAACTAACATATGACCATTAGTAAAAGAAATCATTGAAACTAAAATACTTTTAAGTAAGTACTTTACAGATGATAGCGGCATTGAAATATGTAAACACTTAATATTAAGGAAATGTAGAAATAGATTTGGTGATGGCGTTGCTTGTTACATTACAGAGGATTTAAGTTTCAATGAAATTTCACCTGAAAATTTTTTAAAAACATCCAAATTGCTAATTTTTTAGGTATGACCCTCACATTCTGATCTTTCAATCTCACATGGGTGACAGCCGTGTAGACATAACTACTTATCCAATCACTGAGTCTACCCTGATTAACAGGCAATGATGTCCTATTGCCTTTCCCCCAATCTGCTTACTTCCTCTAATGTGGAGCCCTCCCTTGAGTTTCTGTAGAGGCGCTTGGACGATCGTTCCATTTTATGCCATAACTGTCCGGTGACTTCCTGGTACGGTCACTGTCAAACCCTAATTTTTGTAACAGTGTCGTCCTGATCAAAGAATATCGTTGTCGTGATTTCAGTGCGATTGTCTTTGTGATGCCGAAGAAGGCCAGCCTGGATCTTCTCACCACGGAGGTTAGTTGGATATATGCAAACTTTTTCCGATGTAGTACTTTGCAAAGCTTGTTGGAATGCCATCCCTGTGAAATGCCTACATAAGAGATTCAACTGAACATAGTCTAGCTGGCACCACATCAATCTTTTAAAATCATGGAGTGCTGAAGTTGGCTCTTTTTGGAAGATTGTATTGCCAGAGCAAACTTGACACGCTTTGCAGAGGTATCATTATTCAGTGTTTAACTGTTGGATATTTGACCCGACCCAGTCCTCCAACATTTTGTGTGGGCCAGATGGTTGAATATAATCTTCAGAATTTTAGTTGTGACCTTACAGCATTCATCAAACACTAAAACCTCAGCAAGATTGTCGAGTCGATGACTTCGGGAAATTAAATCGCACTCCTCCATTGGCTTCGTAGTGTTTATGCAGAAGTAACGAGTGATGGTTTGAGCTGTATGGGACTCAGTGCCAAGACGGGTGTTATCTCGCTGTAACCTAGACTTTCTGGAATATGTACAACCAGATTTTGCCCAGTAAAGGTTTTCTTGATCCACTCCATTTCACTACTTCTACACTGACTAGACAAATACATAGCCGCCACAGTAGCCACAAAGAGATCAGAGTGAAGTGGTGTGGTCTCACTTACTTTCAATTCAAGAATCCCAGCTGGTTTGATTGTCAAAGCTGCAGCCTCACCATGCCACTCGTATACGAGTTAGTTTATCTGTAATTGTCCATACCTTGGATAGTCCTCAACATGTAGATTCACACTTCGATGGGAATGGAATTGTTGTAGACGGCATTTGTGCAAACCTGTCTTAATAAGGAAAACGCTTTAGCATCATTTGGAGTGCAACATTGGTGCATGCAATGACGAATTCCATTATATGAAAGCAGTGAACCCTTTTTTCGTGGAATCATTCCCTACACCAAATCGCCTAAGCTGAACTGGTGTTGTTCTACCAAGAAATAGATGCTGGTAATGTGTGCCACAATATATTTCAAAACATTTTTTGTGGCATTTTTGTAAAGTGTTCACATTCAAGTACGGACATATGTTATCTGCCTTCATCGTTTGGTAGAAGCTGGCCTGACACACCTCTAATTGAAAGCAACCAAAGTGTTGGAGCTGCGAACACTAGGGAGAGTGTAGATTTACAATTACCATTTATATCTACACGAGAACTACATTCTGCATTACAACACCTTATGACGATGAGCATTTATTTGTAATAAATACAAAATTATACTGAAATTATGCAATCATTATGCAATCATTATGCAATCATTATGCAATCATTATGCAATCATGGCAGTTGACATCGCGATTTGCGATTTCTTAATTCGCCCCTATTTAATTTGAATAATTGGAAAGCTGTTGTTTTAAAAATATTTATAAAATAAATTTAAAAATTTATTGCTCGATTCAAGTGCCTCACCTATTCACAAGGATCTTTTTTATGAAAGAAAGGCATAATTATAAAGGGTTTTTTTTTGGTGACTATCAGAATCTTACAAACTTTCAGAATCTGTCGAAATGTCACCAATATCTTCTCTGATTTATACTGTTATTTCGTATTTATAATTTATAGTTTCCGTATTCTTTGATTTAGACGGCGATTTTTTAATAGGTAACACACCTTTTTATATAAGCGAAACTCAACCCTCGAATAATTATTTAAACGAATGCGCAGTGCTGTGTTTATCAAACAAATTATTATACTACAGATGATTACGTTCATATAAGCCTTCTAGAATTTGACATTGAGATGGCGTTTGAACATGGTGCATTTGTACGAATTATAAATCTCTAATAATGTGCCTTTCAATGATTATTTATCTTTCAAATTTTACTCCAAAAGATTACAGGACTTGCTTTAGATGTAGCAAAGTAAAAGGAAGTATATCTAACCATATCAATGAAACCAATTTCTACATCTACATCTGTTACTGTGTTGAAAATTTTCATTGCAGAATATTTGCTCTGATAATTGAAGGAAGAAATCATATTAAATATTTGATGATTCAGTAGTCTTACGTTACATCTTAGAGCTTGACTAACATCAAATATGATACGGTTACATGCACCCGATTCAACGTTAACAGCAGCTTCACTACCCTTATCATAAATATTATTATAGCGTTGATCAATGCAGCTGATAATGTTTTCTACCTTGACCTCTACATTTCTAACCAATGTTTTTTCCCTCATATAGTAGTTAATTCGTTGTCCCTGATAAATTGGTTTACCGTCTTTATCTTCGTTAGATTCAACTTGATCTATTAGTATTAAGTATTTTAAGTTTGGTAGCTGAAAAACTTATCTGGATTATTAAAATTTTTATTATTATTGTTATCATGTTATTATTTTTGTTGTTAATTTTTATTACCTAAATTTTTATAATTGTTATTACAGCAAACAACCGCATAAAAAATTTCAATAATATTTATGTCACTCTTTTGGGTCGTTAAATTTAACATTTTTGCTTCGGATAAAATAGCAACAAAAAGACTACGCAGTAAAACTTTTGCTTCAGTGAGCTTATCAAACTTTCCTTTAAGAGTAGTTTTATCAATACTCATTTTTGTGGTTTCTATTGCGTTTTGTAAATGCTAGCAAAATCAACGAAATTATTCGAATTATTAGTAGCCTTTCCATAGCCCTGATTTTATGGTCAAACCATCAAGTACCTGAGACTTTAAAGGTTTAAAGCCAGTACCAAATATTTCGCAAAAATAGTAATAAAGTTTGCTCCTTCAAGTTTACTTTTAACATTGTCAAAAAAGTACTTTGATTTTGCAAAAATAGAATTCTTGTAGGTTCATTTTCATAAGAACCTACTTGAAAATTGGCATTTTGTCATTTTTCTAAGGTATTTTGGTCATTAAAATCAGTGAACTCGTGTCTTTTTGTTCCAATATAATATGCAACTTCAAAAAGTTTTTCCATAGTTTCTCCCTCGTTTTGCCCCATTTATTTAAAACTTTCGTTTATTCCGGATCCTGATGTGGCAACTTGCGAAACAACTCATAGTGCAACCGATTCTTATGATTTTGTAGCTTCTTAGTACTCTTGTTCCCGAGGTTCTCTGATATGGCATTAAGATTTAACGTAATCTTTCAAAGTTGAAATTCGAAAATTAGTGCCGCCTGTTATAAATGATGAGCTAGCACTTTTCTAAAGAGAAATTTTTTCTGATTGTGATATGCAAATTGCACGCAGCATATTGTCACTTTCTGTCAAACTTAGACTATCGTTTCTTCCAACTTATAATTACCTTATTTGATGGACGCTTTGAAGCAGTCATATGCTAGACTTTCTATCATTCTTAAACTGTTGATTTAACATCTTTTTAATTTATTCTTCTATTGACTATGGTTAAACAAAACTGAAACCCAACTTTCACATAAAACAAATACTATTATTTGAAAACACCATTTCCTTCTCATAGCTGAGTGTGAGTTAAGATCGAGTTCTCATAGTTGAGTGTGAGTTAAGATCGAGTTCTCATAGTTGAGTGTGAGTTAAGATCGAGTTCTGAATAAAAATTTAACTAAATGGTATCTGGGAACAACAAATATGTATTTGAACGTCTTTTGAACTAATATTTAGTAGATCTTGGGCCGTCCGGACCCGTTCTGGTAGTTTTTCCTCCTGCCCTTATTTCTTTCTCAATATATTAAGACCAAGTTGACATATCAAAATAATTTTTAAATGAAAATATAGCTTATATTATTTCTATGCAAATTGAGTTTATAATTAAATTCATTTAAACATTTATAAAAATTTGAAATTAAACTGCCTTTTAATTCATTTTCAAAAGAATAAATTAAAGTCAAACAAATGTGCGGTATAATTTTTCTAGTTTTTAAACCTTCATACGAAAAAATTCATCTCTTGTTAATTTTTTAATTATTTCACGTTATATATTCATACATTGTTATTTCCCCTTTGCTCCTGTCCTTTTTGGCTCGATCGTGTCCTTTTTGGCTCGATCGTGTCCTTTTTGGCTCGATCGTGTCCTTTTTAACTTATATAACTTCAGTCACCTTTTCAGGTTTTATAGTATAAAAATCAAATTTCTTGTATTTTTGATAATTTCAGAAAATTTCACACACACACACAGATACGCAAAAACAGTTTTCTATATTTCATTTTTAAAATTTTGAAGAATATTTGTATCTAATTTCCAAGCATGTACTGCTTGTATGAAAGGTATTAAAATTCATATTTTCATTTATCTTTACTTTATGGTCTAAAATTATGATGCTTTGATTACCTGACATCGCCCTTCTAATCTCTCCCACCTCGCACCACTCTTTTGAATACTGAAAATATAAGTGCTATATAGGTTATGAAAACAAAACGTAAAACATATTTTTTCCTTTTTTTTTTAATCGCTGTTGTACGAGACTTTGGAGATTCCGTGAAAGAATGTAATTCTTATAATGAAAAATTAAAAAAAATATATAGCTGCAGTGATATCTTTCATCACAAAATAAACTTATATATAATCTGTAAGCAAATGATGCAGTCCTTAGCTTACTACCAAAAAAATCTCAATATGCAAATATAGCTGAGAATTCTGGCTACCTCAGTGGTTTGAGTATACTCTAAGGGTGTATTAGGCTTGTGCAAGTGAAACGCACTCATGATTTTTTGAAATTATTAATATCTTTTAGTTCCTAATTGAGATATTTTGCATTCTCAGCTATTTAAAATAATGGGGATTGAATAATGTTTTTGAAATACACCAGTAAGTATTAAAATAAAGAGTATGGTCTTTTTAAAAGGTTTGACAATCTTGATTGATAAAAAAAAAGGAGAGTTTGTATAAAACAATGCTCGTGCCCTCAAGAGATGAGGAAAATGGCCACTGTTTTCATGCAGCAAGATTATACAATGCCCTTTTTATATTTTCTTTTAATAATACCTTAGTTTATGTTTTTTTCTTACTCATAGCTTTTTTTTAATACTTTCTATAACATATCACAAAATTTTTAATTTTTAAAATTTATATATATACATATATATAAATATATACAATTTTTTTATATTTTCTTGTACTAATCACTTAAACAAGTATGAAATGATATGACGTATATTTCGTATCTTTTATAGCGCTTCTGGCAAGCATGGACCAACTTAAAAATGATGTGAAGCGTTTGGAAGGTATATTTAGATCATTTGAAAGATAATTCAAATTGAGTTTAACGACTATATAAAAGTTTGATATTGTTTAGATTTCGTTCTTATCACAAAAATGTGCCAACAAGCAAATCCTTTTTTTTTTTGAAGACCTAGTTGATTTATCGTATAACCATTAATCTTTAGTAAATACTTCCTTTAACTATGGAAATCGGCCATAATTTTCTAAAGAGGACAGTAGAAAAACAACAGCCCAAGTCTACATTTATCCATACCATGTCGTTTAACTAATCTTTTGATATCTGGCGGTACATGTTAATTCTTCCAGGATTAAATTTTTTTCCTTTTTTTGAATGAAGTTTTTGCTATGACTGTTATGATTTTTTTTAATAAATTAAGTTTTAAAATTTTTTAAGGCTTTAATTGTTTTATGCTTGAGAAATTTTGCAGCTCAGTATTAGGCTTCTTTCATTTCTAAAGAATGTGCATGTTAAGTTAATTTTTAAAGTGTGGCATTTAAGTGATCTGTTGCCATTTTTTACGTATATTTCTCCAGTATCTGTGCGTTCAGTTGTTTTAATCACCATGTGAGTCGGTATTGACTTATATCTATTCACTCTGTGATGTACCTACATGATGATAATTATAAATACTATAATTTTTCATAAACATAAATATAAAATATTTTATATCAGATAAAGCTTGCAGCAGGTGTTTTAATCACACTCATTGGTTTTTTTTATTAATTCATTTCAATAGAATTATATACAAGTTAATCAGCTTCTTTTAAAAGGTGTTCTCATGATTTTTAGAAGGTTCCTCAATCTATCCTGTGTCTACTTAGAGCTGAAATGAGTCTAATCTAATCTAAGGGCATATTTCATGACCAAATTTAATAAAAATGAATGAATATTCTTTAGATCTCTTTAGCATGAAAAATTGAAGAAACTTCAGTTTTCTTAAGTAAGTAATTTTCCGTTCTGTGGTTTAGTGGAATTAACTATTCACCTGGAATAAAACTTTGTTAGATCTTATTCAAATATCTTGCTTTGCGGTCATCATTCCGCTGTTTTTCACTGAGCCCATAATTATAACAGAGATTATTAGAAATAATCATCATTTGCGTGAGTTAGGGGAACTTTTCGCTTACTAATTTTTTTTTTCTTTGTATAAACTAATGTACAAATATAGCAACTCTAGTCATTTGTTAACTCTTTTCATCATTCACCGTTCATCACCCGACCTTTGGTTAGACATACACTATCGCTCATCACCCGACCAACTTGAGGCTACACTAGAAGACTCTTTTTCTAAAACCTCAATGAAAAATTCAGCCTTGAATTAAATTTATAGCATGTAGTGGACTCTGTAACGATAAGTTTGATTGCTTTGAGTTATGGTAACAAGATGCGTCACACAAAACTTTCTTAAATGCAAAAAAACAAAACTAGAATTTAATTATTAATTGTTCAAGACATCAAATCTTACAGCATCATTTTTGCTGTGTGAAAAAAAAAAAAAAGCTGTAATGAAGCAATATTGCGTTGGAATAATTAATGATAAACATTATTAATAAAACTGCATTTAAATTTAAAATCAAAGCAACAACAATTGTTTCAATTTAAAGCAATAAAAATCAGGTGGAAGGTGGGTGAATGGTGGGTGAGAGATTGGTGGAAGGTGGGTTATAGTTTCGCCTTGTCTAAACGTTGATAGGGTAGTGTTCTAAACATAAAATTTTTCAGGGATTGCTAAATTTCTTATATTAAAAAAAATGGTTTAGTTGTTTATTACGTTAAAAATGTGTACCATTAATTAAGAAAAAAAATCATGACCTGGTAACAATCAATGCAAAAGCATATCCGTGTAGACATCTATCATAATAAAATTCTTTTTAGCGTTTCAATAAATTTTGAAACTCTTATATCTTGAATATTGGTTGATGGAATTTGATTTTTTAAAGACTTGATTTACATTGTATTTTCTTTCTTAGCTGCTTTGATATTGTCCAACATGATGAAAAAGCATTTTGAAGGGAAATTTCGACAAAATTCGGTTGAAAAGTCAACGACCGATGGAAAGGTAATATTGAGGTAAATAATAGACTGGTTGGTGTAGTCTCTCTTCCGTACGGAGAATTTAATGTGAAAAAAAATTTTTTTTTCGTACAGAAAATCCCACACATAAAGCAGTTATTAGATTGAGGTTAAAAAATACAAATAACAGGCGAAAGCATATCCAGCCAATAAAAAATGGCATTTTCAAAAGAACTGATATCTGTGGTTTTAAAACTTCAAAGTGAACTTTCATAAGAAATATGCCACATTCCTTTCATATCTTTTTTGCTATGAAACGATATATAAAATAAAATCTGACTCGTCATGGGCTTCTGGTTAAATCCATAAAATTATTCAGAAATTCATCTATATAGCTCCTCTTCCATAGGAGAAAATTCACCACCAAAATATTTTTTGCATTCATTCGTTTTTCCCCATGACAACGTTAGAAAATTCTTTTATTCTGATCTTTGGTTGGTCCAACATAAAATTATTACTTGCTAAGAGAATTTTTTTTACGCTGACGAACTGGAATGACTCAAAATTAATTACCTGGATGTGGGATTTTGCATCATAATTTTAATAGTGGGGTTGGATTTTCTCCCAAGTATGGAACCCATTTTATGAATATAAATTTTTAAGACCTGTGGAATACCTATTTGTATTAATTTTAAGCAGTTTGTTTCCTTAAAAGAGAAAAAACTTTAGACATAAATTTAGCCATAAATTACCCATTCCCAAATCGAAGAAATCCCCATATGTCTAGAGCTGGGAATTAAAAAAAGAGGATTGGGTATTGACGATAAGGATTTTTAATTCTTTAGGAAATCATTTTCTGTAATTATAATTTTTAATTTGCGAATAATTTTTCCAGTATATTTCATTTGATTAGATTTGTTTTCGTGTGTAATGAAATCTTTGAAAGTTTTAAAAAAGTTCCTCTTTATATTTCTAAATGTAGAATACAAAATACAATGGGCACAGCGGTAAACTAATGCCTCTTTCAGATGCAAATGACGATGAAAGAACCTTGACTACTTTACAGATCCTAAGAGAGGAATTATCATACCTTGAAGAATCAAACGCTAATTTTATAGCCGATATTCGCCAATGTAAAGAAGCTAATTATATACTGTCAGGTACGTTAAATATTTTAAAATACATTAAATATTTAAAAATAATTTGTTATAATGTTAAAATATAGTGTGAATCATTTAAAATTCTTTAGAATAATAGTTATCTTAAGCAAAAAAACGTATTTATCGTTAAAAATGCGGTAGA
>JAUZNK010056727.1:0-15320 GCA_035046665.1 Euphysa ruthae
GTCGAAACAGGCTGTCCTATGCTAGGCTCGAATTTGATACTCTCGCTAGGAGTTGAGAATGTATATATGTTGCGAGATTAATCTCAAAATAATGTTTTATATTACATATATAATATATATATATATATTAATAATTATATCAAAAAAATATCTATCAAAGACAAATTTTCAAGTTTATTATTATAATTTTAGTCTTAAAAAGGTATTATAATTGATCTTTTGATTTTATATTTTATATGATAAACATTTTTTGGAGAACTAGAAATCTTACATCTATTTAAACTATTTTTGTTGTGAATACTCTTGATTTAAACTTTTCAATACAATTAAAAAAAAAAAAGTAACCCTCAAAATGCATTATAATAAAAAGAAACTATGAAACCATGTCAAAATTCAATGCTGTTTCACGTAGTTAAGTTGACGAGAGCAATTTAGGATAAGTGTACCAATAAAAAGTTATAAATTTGCTCAACAGAAGTAATTTTGATATTTTATTTCGTTATTGATTTATAAATGTAATTCTTTAGATATTTAAAGAGCCTATTGAAGATTCAGTTAACCAACGTGGTGGTGCTTTACTGCCTGCCGAAGATATAAAAACAATATTCGGCTCGATACCTGAATTACTTGAAATACATGAAAAGCTTTTGGTGAGATTTTTTATTTATAACATTAACTCATTCACTACTGAATTAAAAACCACCCTGGCCGAAAATTTTTTTTTAAGTAACCAAAAGTTTTCAATATATAATATAAGTTATCAGTAAAAAATTTTAATACTTTTAGTCTTTATGCAACACACCATTTTAAAGAGGAGAAAATTTTTTACAATCACAAAATAAAGTTGTTTACAAAATAAAGATAAAAGAAAACTTGGATTTTATTTTGTTTGAGCAAAAAATATTTCAAGAACAAGTTTGATGAAATTTTTTTTTTTTTTTTTTTGCCAGTCAAACTAAGAGAAGTGCAGTAAAAATGTATTAATATATGATATTCAAAAGAAAAAAGTTGTTTCAGATAAAATATCTTTCTAAATTAAAAATTAAGTGAAATAATATTTCCAGCAAATAAGTTTTTGAGGAAAATATGCTTTTTTGATCACAGTTAGTATATATAAAATAAATGCATCTATTTGAACTACTTCTATTGTCCAAAAGAACATTCTTTTCCACCACTTTACTATCTTTTTGTTTAGATTTGAATTATATGATACAAATTGATCCAATCTGTCATAGCCATTCATAGATACACAGTCCTCACAATTAGGGAAAAAGTGCAAGGGTAAAAGATTGCCAAGGCATATGCATATCACCTCAGCAAAGCAGTTTTACAGTTTTACACTTGCTGTAGACAGAATTCTTTCGAGCTTGTTAACCAAAATTTTAGCAGTAGAAAATTCATTTATCATATCAACTAAGTTCATAAGAACTTCAAGAGTAAATAATTCAAGAAAGTAGTCTAGTGCTTTCAGCACCAAGATTTATGCTGAATTCCTGAAATTTCTTTTGGTATGAACCCAAAATTATGTACTCTATGATACTCTGTATCATCACTCAATAAAAGCCGATGCTCACAACATTTTGAGGGAGGGGTATTCTTATTTTTGTAACTTTATTTACCTTTTTAGCTGGTGGAGCTAGCTCAGGTTCAGATATAAGATCATCTTCTTCGTCCTCGTTTTCATCAAAATCTTCTTCACTTTCACTTAATAATCAGAATCATTTTCTGTTTATCAATTTTTTTAGACTCACTATCACTATCATTCAACCAGGTGTTCATTATTTTGACAGCCTTGTTCGATGTAAACACTTTTTGAGATGCCATTTTTTATTAATAAAAAAAAGTTATTGCAAAATTTTTTTTTAAAAACAATCAAAACTTTTGGCTGCATATTATGGAGATAACTAAGAGTAGATAATGAAAAGAAACTTGTTAGCTTTTGTTTACAACAATATTTATGTGCATAATAGGTTATATACAGTTAGCATAAATTATGTTTCATTGACAAGCTGCTCACAACGGCTTCCTGTACTCTATGAAAAATCTCTGAGCTGCCTTGAGCAGCTCGTCGTTGCGAATGAGTTGAGCCAAAATTGTAGACATATAAAATAGTACTGAGACTGAAAAGATTGAATATCTGGTCCATTCAAAGATTTGTTATTTTTATAAATGAAGGGGATTGGGGAGAGGGATTGGGGAGTGAGGTTGGCAAGCTGGGGAATTGGCCTTTGTTGCAGGAGTTCATCAACCTTTATGCATCCAAGTGGAGTCATTTCAAATATTTAAAAACGCCAAAGGTTTGATTACAAAACACTAATAAAATTTTTTTTATATATTTATATATATTTTATATATATTTATATATATTAAAAATTATAACTTATGTTCTGAGATAGAATCATTTAAGCATGTCATAAATGTAGTTTTTAAATACATATCTTTAATCTTTTTCTACATTAATTTGAAATTTTGTTTTAGAAATCAGTAGATGAACTAATTGAAAATTGGCACGAGGAGGTTCTCATAGGAAAAATTGTAAATGACTGTGTAAGTTTATTCTATGTCCAATCATTGCTATTATTAATATTATTTGCTAATATATTATCGTTGTTACTAATATGCATGCTTGCTTGCATACATACGTACATGCTTGCTTGCATACATACGTACATGCTAGCTTAATAAACCATGTTTTCCTTCTTAAAATTAGTGATTTTTAGAAGAGTATAAAATTCTGTTCTATTTTGACATGCTTCTTCATATGGGTGCTTAGAATGCATTTTTGATTACAAGAGGGGTGGGCACATAGGGTGCATAATTTTAATGATTTATTAGTATTATGATATTTTGGTAAAGAATCATGTCATTTGGGTGAAAACTTTGTTATTATTATTATATTATTTTTTAAACTTAAATGCTTTTAAAAAGGCTTATTTTATGCCCGGAATCTCATTTTAATCATTTTGAAAATTTGTGTTCCTGATACTAAACCTTTCAGCTATTTTAGGAATGTTGCTTGGCCATGGTCTGACACCTAAAAACATCAGATTTGAAATGAAATTTTTCAAATATTTTGTAGAAATTATAGTTATAATATTGTCTTGTTTTGCATGGTGCTATATTATTTTTATTAATTTTTGAATATAGGCAATTTTAAATTTTTATTTGGTGCCCAGACCGAAAACAAATTAATATTGATTTAAAAATGTATACTTCTGTCTGTCTGTAAATGTTATACTTCTGTCTGATGTTCATCTACATTTTTGCTTGCCAAAAATTGTGTCCAAAACTTAGACTCCTGAAAGTTGATCAAAAATTACACTGGAATTTTTTGTTTTTTTTTTTTTTTTTTAATGTTTCTGATAGTTTTCAAATTTTTTTAAAAAATAACATTTTTATAATTTTTTTAGTTCTTAAAAATTTTGTTCTGATACTACCATTATTTTTTATGCTGTTAGAAATTTTTTTTTTTTTGATAAATTTGGCTCTTTGAATAATTTGAAAAGTTTTAAGATCAAATATCCTAAACACAGAATCAGTTAAATTTGATCTGCAAATTACATAATTTTTAAAGAAATTTTTAAAACTTATTGCAGTTTTTAGGTTTTCAAACTATTCTTGGAGTAGATTAACCAATAGACTGCTTTTACTAAAAGCTTGTTAATGCAAATACACTTCACTTTTAGTTAGGAGTAAATTGTAGGTTCGAATAATTTTGGATATTAGTGTGAACTCAAAGCCAATCAGGGATTTATCTTGGCCTAGAAGTACGTTGTTTGCAAAGGTAATAGTAAATGAATAATTGTTACTAAAGTAATGTTTGTTTTTTTGTGTAGGCTGATGGAATGACAAAAGCCTACCCTGGTTTTGTCAATTATTTTGAAATTGTTAAAGAAACAATTAACCGTTGTGACCAAGACATACCACGCTTCCATGCTTTTCTTAAGGTTTGTATTATTGTCATTGTTATTATTGTTTCTTTTGCAGACCTTAATATTGAATCAGAGGGTTTGTTTGCATTCAAAGTTTGGTTAAAGGGTATCTTAAAGTGTTAGTTAGACATTCCACTGAATTATATTCAGCATTCCTAATAAGAAATGATTAATCATTTGTTATGGCACAGGGAAACAAGCATTTTCTGAAACGTTTTTATAGTTGATTTTTGAAAAATTTATGTCTAGATTTGTCTTACAAAACCAGATTGTGGACGACAAAACTTAACTGAATTATTAATTAGACCAGTTCAAAGGATACCTTCTATGAGTTTGCTTCTTAATGGTAAGTAGATCATGCTTAGTTCTCCCATATAAATTTTGTAACACTTTTTAGTTGATGTTTTTTTGATGGAACAAAACTGATTTTTTGTTAGGCTCCTAATTAAATACCATGAAAAAAGACCAAATTTTGTCAAATGCGAGAAAAGCAATTAAATCAGTTGGTATAAATTTCAATGAATTTTTATAATCTATGTAATCTATCTATATATATACTACTGCAGTTTGGAAACAAATTTTTGAACATTTGAAATATTCATGCATAAAAAGGAGTTAAAATGAACATCGTAAGACAGGTAGTTGTATTCAATTAAGAGCTTCCTTTAAAATGTGTCAATGTTTAGATATCTTGAAGAAAACACCAGAAAGTAATCCTGATCATATTCACCTGAAAAAAGCTGTTGAATCAATAAAAAATGTTCTCACGTAAGTTTTATTTTTATTTTATTTTTTTTTATTTGTTTTGCGCAATAAATTTTATATGGTGACGAAAAATGTTAAGAAGATTTGTTTAGCTCCGCATTGTTAAATTATCCACTGAGTGCATGTTTGTTAAATTTTGATATTACCAGGAAAGCAAAATTGCTTATAATGACTTCTTTTTTTTATGTTGAAACATGTGTATTTATAAAAATGGTATTAAATCACATCTACAAAAACATTTATAAATATATTTCATTTAAAAAAAAATTTTTGTTTTGCTAATATTTTTTTGACGTAAAATTACATCCGACTTGTAACTTATTTGTGTCTTTAATTTTAGCCATATTAATGAAGATAAAAGGAAAACAGAACACCAAGTTGAAATGTTTGAGATTGTTGGGGAAGTTGATAACTGTCCTGTATGTACACTGTATTTGCATTGTTTTGATATGTTTTCTTCACATAAAATTTTGTGTTAGGTTGTTGTGTCGTAAATAAAATTCTTTTACTTTGAAAAGGTTTTTGAATAGGTTTTCATTTTATTTGAAGTTTTATATGGATTCTTCTAGGTTTGATTTTTTTTTTTAATGGTAGGTTTGTGTGTGTAAATAAAAGAAATAGTATTTATGTGCTTTTCGATTTTTACATAAAAATTCAATTAAACTTTTTGTGATGAAATCTTTTGGATTGAATATCATTGCCTAGTTTATTAAATAATTCAAAAGAGTGGTTTAATATCTATACCCTCTTTTCATTTGAAGTTTACATTGTGTAAAAATCTAAAATATTTTCTGAGAAACAGTTCTACTATGTCTCTTGAGTAAATATCAGGTAGCATTTGAAACAGCTTAACTATTAAGATATTAATTTCTATATTTTCATTTTACTTTTACCTTTTTTTGTTTTCTGGTTGCTAAATTTATTCGTAAAAAAAAATATTCGTAATTGTCTTTGCACTTTTTTTTTTTTTTTTTTTGAATTTTGTGTTAGATTTAAGGATAATAGAGCATCTTCACATAATTTCACCTTTCCAAAACTGCTGTTTTTAAAAACTTTTTAAGGCTCATTTTTCAACAAAATTGATATTTTTGAAATTTAATTTTTTTTTTTTTTTTTTATTTTTTTTTAGAAAGTGTTTTTATGTATTTTAACCCTTGTGGTGCGGACGAGCTTTTCCAAATGCAATAATATCAGACAAAGCACTTTTGGAGCCTTTTTTTAAATAAAAACTTATTCAATGATTCTAATTATTCAATCCTTCTCTTTTTTTCGCTAAATTATGAGAATTTACAATAAGTAATATAAAGTTTGACAGACATGGGTTATGTTTTGACAGACATGGGTTATGTTTTGAAGAAATATTTCATACGTTTTAGATCTTTCAGCAGTTTTTAAGTCAATGAAAACAAATTAAGTAAATTATGGAAATACAACAGTGTATTATTCATTCAAAATCATCACCATATATTTTTCAGCTTAATGTTTGTAAGTGTAATAGGTCTCAAAGCTATTATTAATACACAACATAACACTGCATGTTTTACAGTCTTAACCATGTATCATTTTCAGTTCACTTTTGCTTCGCCAAAAGTTTTTGTCACCATCTTGTTTTTTTCAACATATGTCTTGATTTTTTAAATTATCTACACTATAAAACTTGTAAGTTATGTTTGAAACATATTTTTCAATCATTTCAGAGTATTTATAATTGAACTTAATATGGACCTGTCTTGTAACTGCCCAGGGAAATTTATTATGAATTATCCCAGCTATAGATGGGATTCTTCTTTTTTCACTGAATGTGTATCCCGTTTACAGATGGGATATGCAGCACGTGTGTTAAAACTGATTTTTGAAATTTGTTTTTTAAGATTTCTTATTTTCATGTATCAATTAGTAGAGATTTTTATATGCTTTTATATTCATATATTGAGATAATAGGCTATACAGTTATATTTTGAAAAGTTATAAGATTCCTGCTGAATTTTTTCTTACTTTTAACCAGTCATGGTTTTGTAATATAGGTTTATGATGAATTCTGCACAAATTGCAGCTTGGCTAAAAGAGTCATATTTCATAAACACTGTTTCAATTGAGGAATTATTTCAATTTTTTTATTCATTTATCTAAAATAGCTGAAGTACTTAAAATTCTAAAATTATTGACACAATATGAAATTTTACTGTATGTGGGCACATCATCGGGAAGATACTTTTCAATTTTATAAAGTATGTCAATAAATTAACTGTCTATATTTGGTCTTGTCTATTTCATTTCCTTGTCTTGTGTAAATGGGATGGTAATATTTATTATTTCTCGTTATAAAGAAGTTGTTTTATGTGGAAGACTGCCATCTAACTGTCAAAATTTCTTTTAAGCCATTTGTATTGTCATCCAATCGTTGCTTGGTCCAAAAGGTTGCTATCATTCAAGCTGGAGATGATCTTATATTAAAGGCAGATCAGTTAATGATGTATCTATTTAATGACAGTATAGAGGTTTGTTATTTTAACCCTTTTTGATGCTGAGGATTTTTTTATATATATATATACAGATTAGAATTTTTCCAAAAATGAATTACAGAAATTTTGATTGGCCCCAAGCCTCTTTATGGTTTTCTAATAAAAAAAGAAAAAAAAGAAGATGTAAAACCTCATGAAATGAATAGAGTAAAATGGTATTAACACAACATCTTAAAAGCTTAAAAACATGGTGATATTTGTTTTGATTCTTAGCTAAGTTGACAGAACCCTTTAAAATCACCTGTTTTCAGCTGTCCATTCGTCAGATCATCCATACTGAATTATACGCACATGATCTCAACCATAATTAAATAACACCAAAAAATTGATAAAATAGTTAGTTATTGTAAAAATGTATCTCCTGTTCCTTGACCATTTTTTTTTGCACGAATAACAATCTTGAAAGATATCGCTTTTTAATGAGGGTTGAGCGACTTATTTTATCGAACGGACGATACACCAAATTAAGGATTAAAAAATAGATTTTGAATTAATTCAAACACCCAGATTGACGTTCAATGGATCACATGTGGGTTGGAACACTCTTTAAATTGTGGAATCAAAACAAAAATTATTACACATAAATATTAGAGACGGTAATTTTGAAAAATGATAAAGGCTGAGAAAGCAAATTTTGAGGTCAAGACTATACATACCTCTCGTATTGTTTCTATATAATATTTACATTGCTTTTTAAGTTAATTTCTTTAATAGGTGCATATTTGGCAGGTCTCATAAATTTATCTAGAAATCAGTCTGATTTCTATGTAAATTTATGAGTCAAACAGGACTAATGTCAGGGGACACGGGTTTAGCAGTCTTAACCTATTTTAATTAACTATTTTTGGCTCCATTTACATTATATTACCCCATAGCTTAATGTATGGGATATGGAGTAGAATAAAACTGCTTTCTTTCTTCTTTATTTTAATATGACCACAAATATTTCATGTTGACAAGAGAGCCAAAGAGCAATACAGAAAATTTATTTACCTTGCACTATACCTTTTTAGCACAACCAGATAAATTCAAGTTAAGTAATTAAAATACAAAACGTTAACTTATCGAAAAGCCATAGCCAAACAAATTTTCTCAAACTTGAAACCTAGTTTATTTTGCTTGCTATTCCGAACGGAATTTGGTACGAATTTTCACCTTATTTTGCGTTTTTAGTATGATTGTTGACAGTTTTTAAAATATCCGTATAAAGTATAATCCGTTGAAAGTAGTAGGGTTCTGGTACCTAACTGGCAGAAATTAGGTCATAAATCTTAGTAAAAAAAAATTATATAGTTAAATTTAAACTTTTAAAAAATAATCTTTTCGTCTTTGTCATAAAAAATATCGCTTGAAGCCAAAATTCTTAACCAATATTAAGGAAGACAAAAAAAACCATTACAAAAAAACATCTTATCATGTACGAATGTCATGGCATACGCTGATCAAAAAAGTCTTCTAGACATTCTGAAAAATGTGATAATAGTTAACTTTATACAGACCACCCTTAAAAATCAATCTATAAATAATAAATATAGAGGCAATTGTCATCTAAAGCCAAAAAATTAATTTGAAATGCTTTTCCAATTTAGAGATATTTGTTATATAATCATATACTGGAATATGCAGGCATAGTCCTATCAAAATGGGGGTTAAAACTGTAAAAATCCCTTATTATTTTTTAATAGACAAGTAGTTATATCAAGAAAAGTCTTCTAAAAGGTTATATTTCATTAATTAAAATTTACGATGAAGAAAATTTGCTTTCTTTTTTCATGTCTTCATAAGCCAGTAACTTTGTCATTATTATTATTATTATTATTATTAGCTTATTAGTTGATTTAGACCTAAAAACGTTTTTAAAATGTTCTCAAAGTATTCTTTACTTAATCTTTTTTTTTTTTTTTTTTTGAAATTTGTTGTATAGTTAAAGGACCATAGAAGACTTCTTTTTTATGAAATTAGTTTTGGAGCAGAAAATAGTAAAATTCACTATAAGTATAAAAAATCTGTTACAACAGAAGAGTTTTGCTATTGAGATTACAGTCACAATTATTTGTCTAAATGCTCTTGGACTTGTTTTAAGCGTAAATTTAATTGGATTCCTCAGACTCGTTCCTCTTGCACAACTCGAGTCTATTTTGGTTTGTCGGAAAATTAACAAATATTAAACCTGAAATGAAATAAGACTATTTATCCTGGGAATGAATTGCATGATAAACCTTTTAAGTAATTATAAAAGTGCTAAAAGAGTTAAATACTACTAGAAAATTAGTCAGTTTCTTAATCATTTAATACAGTGCATTTTAAAGCAATTGCTTTATCCAAAAGAAAATTAGTTTAAAATATCTTTCTGCATATTGTTTACTCATTGGTTTCATATAAATCAATTTTTGCTGTTTAGAATTTCAATAGCCGAGGGATGTGATGAATGAATTTTTAAACAAACATATATATTTGTATACATTCAATTAACAAATATTTCTTATTTCTCATGAAGCTCTTCACACGAATATATAGTTATTGGATTACAAGCTCTTTACTATAATAACAATTTTTTGAAATACAGCATCTGTAAGATGAAATTTTACCAATTCAAGAATACTTTTTTCATCATTCTCCATCCTTACAAAAAGCATTTCAATTTCAAGAAATTTGGTATCATCAATTATCTTGATTCCCAAAGTCTTGGTTCAACTCTGTTTGCAGCTGCTTCTTTTAAAACCTCTAGCCACACTTTTAACTCTAACAGTCCATACAAATCCATTGTTGTTTTTTTCAGCATTACTGATTCTGCCAGGTAAAATTACTTCCCCTTGCTGCTGACCTATTTGTCAAAACTCAAAAAAATAAAATTCGAAAATAATTTCATAATCTAGTTCATCAGAACTATCAGCAGATTCTCTCAAATAATTTTCTGAACCACTGTGACGTCTTCTATGTTGGATATTTCTTTATTTTAATTGGTTTTACCCCAACTCAATTTTTTCGCTAATGCCATTTTCCTGAATTTCCAAAATAGCATATCTCTGGATATAGTTGATGTTTCTCATATCTGTTGGACTTGGCCCAAGTAGCAAAAGATTAAATCACGACTGTCAGACTGACCCCATATAGCAAAAAAAGTTTAAACAATTAACATTCAATAAATATTTTATATGACCAATAAATTTAAATTTTATAATTTTTCTATTTTTGAAGTTTATAAATTGCATAGTTAATAAATTTTGAAATAAATTACCTATTTACCATTTAACAATAAATTCTTCCATAAAAAGTTCTTTTTAAAATAACTTTATGCATCCTAAACATCATTTCACACAATCAGTATTTGTAGAATTTTTCTCAAAACCTTATTTTAAACTGTTAGTATTTCATTTGAAACCTTATTTTAAACAGTTAGTATTTCCCTTGAAACTTTCTTTTAAACAGTTAGTATTTCCCTTGAAACTTTCTTTTAAACAGTTAGAATTTCATTTGAAACTTTCTTTTAAACAGTTAGAATTTCACATGAAACCTTAATTTAAATTTGTGTGAAATACTAATCATTTAAAAAAAGGTTTCAAGTGAAATACTGTTTAAAATAAGGTTTTATGTGAAATACTGTTTAAAATAAGGATTCAAGAGAAACCCTAACTGTTTAAAATGTGATACTTCACATGAAACCTTATTTTAAGCAGTTAGTATTTCACATCAAACATTATTTTAGTTATTCATTATTTCTCTTAAAATTCTATTTTTAAAAATTTGTATTACATTCAAAAAGTTATTTCAAACAATCAGTACTGGTTTCAAAAGTATAATCACTACTTTTCACAAAACCACAATGGGCTATTCCATAAACAAGTCTACTTCAAAACTGTCTGGGAATAAATAACTTTAACAATGGCATATTCCAGAAATAAGTCTTCTTCGAAGTCTACTTTTAATAGACCATCAGCCATTGGAAATATTTCATTTGTTCAAAAGCTTTGAAAATTTCACGTTTTCTATATACTATCAAATTTAAACCATTCCAATTTTTGCAGGCTCATTGATTTAATAACTCTTTTATTTCAATAGCTTTTTCTGGAATTTACTTTAATTCCCAGTTTAAGAAGTTTTAAATCAGATGGTAAAAGTTAACTGTAAACACAACTTGGGCAAAATTTTAGTAGATTCTTAATTAACGAAAAAAATTTTTCTTAAATTTGTTAAACGGTCTTATAAAAAATTGAGATGATCTTACTGATATGATTTGACTTCAATTTTGCAATATGATTTTTTTTATATCTTGTTAGCAGAGTAACAGTTGGGTATTGACATCTTAATACTACTTCCTATTTTAATTTTAAGTTGTTATCATTGGTATTACATTTTTAACAAAAATAAATTAAAAACTCAAAAAGATATGTCTGAATAACCTTGCTTTCTGTGAGTTGTTATAGTAGGCAGGTTTATCTGTAAAATGTTACTTACTTCTTCTTTTTTTTATTTCTTGATTTTGTATGAAACCGTATCCTTAAATATTTTCTTAAATTTATTTTTAGCTTGCAAAAAAGCGTAACCGAGTTGGTATAAATAACAATACCTATAAAAGTCCTGCTCTCAACACCATACAAAAGGGAACACAACAAAAGACTTATAAGCATGTAGAATTTATACTACTAGCTAATCTCAAATCAGTTGTTGACATTAAAGGCGATAATGGTATGCAGAAAAAACGTTTTGCTCAACTAAAAAAGCTAGGATTTTACCAATTCCTACCAATGTTCTCTTGAGATATATTTTATGCGAATTATTTATAAATTGAGCATAAGTTAAAACGTTGATTTCAAACATAAAATTTTTGGTATATATCTAATTAATTGTTTTGCTGATCCATTCATAAATAATTAAAATAGCCAATTTACTTGCTTTGATTTGCTCTTTGTTTCTATGTACTCTTAGGTAGCTGCTTGTTGTACAAGTTTAAAAAAATTTATAATTTGGTTCATAGCATGGTATGTAATACCATTGAAAAAAAATAAGTTTTTTTTTTTTTTTTTTTTTTCATTCTGAACTTTGTTGATTTTTTCTTTTTATATTTTTGTCAAAAAATTTATCATTTACAACGTATATACTTTCTGTGAAAAATTGTTCTAGTACAAATCCCACATTGATTTAAGATTTAGGGTTTCAAGAAGATTTTTCTCAGCAGCACTGGCCTTAATGCGAACATTTGCTGGAAAAACCTATCACAGTATGTATGTGGCAAGTGAAAATATGTAAATAATTTCAAAAGATAATAATTTATGATGCTGTTAAATATATAGCTTTTTAGAGTGAATTAAAAAAAATATTTCTTTGCAACATATTCTCGCAATAAGAAGTTAGAGAATCAACCAAACGTGACAGTGAACTTGACCAGTAAACATATTTACTTCAGGACTGAAAAAAAACATTTTCCTACCAATATATTGAAAAATGCTGTCTTGGTACACTTTCTTTTAGTCTTAAAATAAAGATGAGGCTTTAATATTATAATATGTTCTTACACTAACATTATAGAGTTATTTTGGTTTGTTTAGAACACCAGGATATGTTTGGTTTGGTGTACCATTCAAAGGCTGATGACAAAGATATTTTCTCCATATTTAAAGTTGTGTGTGATAACATCACCAAAGCAGACCTTATATCAAAAATTTTAAATTGCATAAGTGAAACACAAAGTCTAGATGATCTGGTATGTTTGTCCTAATTTTTTTTTTTTTTTTTTTTTTTTTTTTGTTTGTAACATAAAGTTCTTATCGCCAGGCAGTTCAGAATCAAGCATATGAAAAATTTAATTTACTAGGTCAGTAATAATAGTTTTGAGCAAAAAATTTTAATATCTCAAAAAAAAATCATGACTGATCACTTTTTCCTCTAAAAAATTTTCTTTCCTACAACTACAATTTAAAATGGTTAAATGAGGTTTTCACACCAGTATCAAAGAGAAAGTTAATTAACAAGAAAGAAGTGGTTTATGGTTATTTAGGAAAAAACGGAAATAAACTAATCAAAATTTATTATTAAATTACAAAAATATGAGTTTAATTAGCCTGCTTTGTGGCCTGCTCTATTTTGTTTAGCCTATTAACATTACTTGGCAAAATAACAGCTATGAGGATTTTGGACCCACACAATGTATTCTAATTTACGTATTTTGTCTTCCGTTTTATAAATGTAGAGTACAGTGTCTGTGAGCTTAATTCAATCAGTTATACATCTAAAAACAGTTTATTCAGTCATTAGCTAGCAGACTTGTTTTTACCATTAGAAGTAAAAATAAAAACATATTAAGAAATTTTTTTTTAAAATAGGATGATTCCTATTTTTCATGTTTTGAGAGGCCATTTAAATTATTGAGGAAACCTTTTTGCTGCGAAAAATTTTTGTTTTTAAAAAAAATTTTAATATTTTTATGCAATTCTCATAAAGGAAAGTCGAGCAGTGCTCAGTCTCTTCCAGAAAGGGAGCGATCGACATTTAGTTTAAGAATTAGTGATATGTTTCTGTTTTTAGGAAAATTTATTGATGTCAGTAGAAGCATCCGAACTATGTCTTCCAGATAAAAACAACACAAGTGATATTAGAGAAAAGAGTTCTAATTATCTTCACAAAGCTCTAAAGTAAGTTCACTGTAAATGATTTCACCTAAATTTACAAATTATGAGTTCAATCTATTTATTTTCTATTTATTAAAAAAAAAAAATCTTTTTCTTTGGTTATACTGGAATTTAGATTAAGTTTATGCACCAAATAATACTGTCGTGGTATGGAGTATTTGCTGTTTGAGACGAATAATAAATGATACGTTGGTGTGTCTAATATATCCATTTGAAATAAAAAAGTATTTGCTAATAAAAAAAATTTTTGAAATAAATCTTAAGACAATGATGACATTTAAAATTACGAGTAAAAGGCTACATTATCAAACAATGATTATTTTACCATTAAATACATTGCTTGATATCAAAAGTTTTTTTTGATTTTTTTTTGTAATTGAGAATCCTACAATGAAAAGGTATGTTGAAGTGAAAAATTTTTTTCTAAAGACAGCTGAAAAGCCATTGACAGCATTTTTGTTAAGACTTAATATTACACATAATTTTTTATTGCAAGATTTAATATTGCAGTTCTATATTAATCATTACTCACCTATGTAGCTATACCCGTGTGCTTGTTAACTTCTGTTTTTTATTATGTTTTATAACTGTTATCATTGTTACCAAAATTTTTTGCCTATAAATTTTTATCTTAAATAACATTTACTAATTTGTAGAATTATTATCAAACTTTTTTTAAAAAAAAGTGATTAACAATGGAAGACAAAAATGCATTATAAAAATAAGTATCATCTATTTCGATTTTTGTGTTAATATTAAAGAGATAAGGAAGTGCCTCTATTCTGGCTTAGTAGCATATAACTGCTTTTTTCTTGTAAAAATTATCTTTTTGCTTGTGAGAAGACAAAAAAATTAACATTTAGGCGAATAAAGAAGAAAGGTATCTCAAAAAAAGTTGGAAGAGCATTTACATTAAATAAGACGCCAAAGCCTGGTATAACAAAGACACCTTCATTTAAAAAGACACCTTCTTTTAAAAGGACAGTAAGGTGATGTTATTGTTGTTTACTTGTTGCTTTTTTTATCATTATCATTCTGGTCAAAATATTTTAACCTGCTTTATTCCGAAAATAAAAATTTAAAACGATGAAATTTAAAAAAAATAAATAAACTATATTGCTTACGGTATTTCTCACTGCCTGCTTTCCCCAGTTACATCAATATTGCATGGTTAGTGTTTTAATCATAACTTAATCTCAAAAGATGGGAACCTAAGACTAGATATCATATGATAATATGATATCATATGATAAAAAAGATTTTTCATTCTGTATGTTAGCTTGGTGCTTTTGAATTTTGGATGGAACCTGCAGGAATCCTTTAGATTCCATTGCTGTCTCTCTACGTTTGTCAGCTTTTTGTTTTGTTTTTAAATGGACATATTTACAGTCTCATTTAACTGCTGTTTGTTTATTTTATATAGTATAACGCCAATCAATGATTCATTTAAAAATCTTGCTCCAAATAGTCCTGCT
>JAUZNK010056738.1:0-15320 GCA_035046665.1 Euphysa ruthae
ATATTTGAGTGGTAACATTTCACATTTAGTGTACTAGACCATGAATTAACTCATCAAATTTTTGTGAAAACATACCTTAATGTTTAAAGCTGTACCAGCCCTATGCACAATAAAAAGAGCAGCTTTTTAGAACACTCTAGATGCAAAGTAGCATTCAAATAGATTATCAAACATGAAACAAAAAAATCCACAAGCTAAAATTAATAACTAAATTTGAGCTTGGTGAGTGATTGATACGCTACCACCTACTAATCTAGTTATATTTGATTTATTCGTCTTTAGCTGATTACTAGTAGCATCCATCGTACTCGATGTTTTTCGTTTTGATTGATAAAAATGTGATTCTAAAGGTTCCATATTTTTATTTCTCTTATGCTCTAGTGTTTTACTTAAATGTGGTATACGTGATGTAGGTGAATTTATATGAGCTAACAAAGAATTGTTTTTATTTTGTAACTCTGGTGATATGTATTGTTTAGGTCGAGTTGATTGTGGCGAAGAATCAAACTGAGGATGCGATTGAGGTGACCCATGGTGTTTTAATGGTAACGCAGTGTCACTATGTTTTTTAAGTTTTGGTGGTAATGAACTCTGACGTTGAAGTTGTAAGCTACGAGCGCTTCTAGTGCTATCTCTACCTTCCGGAAAAAACTGCTTTGATTTTTCTCGCATTGTATTAACATCGTGAACATTCCAAGTCATGTGATTCTTTCCAGGAGAATCATTCTTAGCTAAGCTATTATTTTCAGCATTAGAATGTATAACTGGAGTATCTTTTTGTGATTTTTCATCTTTAACTTTTTTATCAGCTTTACGATCTTTTTTTTCCTGTATTTTTTTATTTACAAGTTCCTGTTGCAAACCATCCGGCTGTAGAAACCAAAGTTGACTATTGTTATTATCCGTGATTTTATTAATGGATTCAACACTCAAACTTAATGGTCTTGGTTTGGCTTTACGCATCAACGAGTTGAATATATCATCATTTTTAGTTATTGCAGTACTATATTCTGGCGAAACACTACGTTGACTGTCTTTAACTTTCTTATTCCATCTAAATAAACCATAGAAAAATTATTTAGCTTGGCATTTCTTGACGATAACAATGCATTGCATATTCGTTTAGGCTTTTCGTCACGTAAGACGTAAGACAAATTTTTGAAACAATTTTTCGTGCGACCAAAATAATTTGAAATTTGAATGATTATAAATGATGGCGGATTATAAGTGATGGCGGATTATAAGTGATGGCGGATTATAAGTGATAGCGGATTATAAATGATGGTGGATTATAAGTGATGGCGGATTATAAGTGATGGCAAATTATAATCTTAAAATACCTTTTCAATATTTTTTTCAGAATAAAATAATGTCTGCAAAGATTTCACTGTGATAACAAATCTCTTTGAAGTGTTATCTGTCCAACAAAGTATAAAGGGCGAAAATAGAATAATTTGACAAGAATACGATTTTTATACAAATTGGACTAGGAATATTTTTTGTTCCTCTTTGCCAAACTTCTAGAGGTAGGGAAAATCTTTCCCGAAATTTGCCAAAATAAAAAAAAAGGTAAATAAAACCATACTTAAGAAGTCCACCAATTCCTTTCAAAAATCCTTTTCTTTTTCTATCATCAATTGTTGAAGATTGGGTGCTAATAACAGATTGAGCATGCTGACGTTGACTTTGTTGTTCAAAATGCTTTTGATCTACAGTTTCTTGTAGATTATTGTTTAGGATGCTATTACGTACCCTAAAATAAAATAAAATCCCTACAACCAAATAGTTAAGCTTATTAATAATATGTTAATATGTTTTTTTCTTAGGAATGAAAATGATTTCATATAGATTGAGTTATATCAGCTCAACAATATAAATAATTGGTTTGGTTTATTAAAAAAGACAAAAATGTTAAAGCAAAATTCTTTTACAGCATCATGCAACTTTATTAGGGTCCCAGTATGAATCTGTCTTTAAGCCATATGTATCTGGGCTCCTACGTTTAAACAAATACAATTTTTTCTATGCAAATGCGATCTTGATATAACTTCTGTTAGAAATGTTACATACTGTAAATATTGAGTGATTTTTATTACCATATATTACTGTTCTCATAAATATTCACATTTATTAAAAGTAATAAAGCCTGTATTTTGTTGGGAAATAACTAGGATTCATTCCAAACAAATGAAAATTTGAGTTCAGTGCCGTTGTTAATCAGATTACTAATATTTTTCCTACTTCTACGACCACTTTGGATATCACTAGACCCATTTTCAATATAAAAATGCTTATTTAAAATTTCTTTGATAATGGCAAGATACCGTGCATAACAGTAATAAATATCCCCGTTTTGGTCAGTACATTAAAGTATTATTGCCCTTGAAAGGGTGTTGAACTGCATATATTTTATTGGCATTTTATCTAACTTTTCACTAAATGACCTGTCGAGTGCACAGTATATATCATATGTCCCTTTCAGGAAAAAAATTCCAGAGTAACAATTGGTGTGGATCGTCCTCGGATAGCTATAATGGATTAAAAATCATTTTCTTAAGTCTAGCATTAGTTATCTAGAAAATAAATTTGGAATTCTACTAATTATCAAGAGGTAATGGCTCTACTTTTAAGATAGTAAGTAACACCTACATGAAAAAATATCATAAAAAATTGATGCGTAAATATTCAGTTAAATTGTTGATTGTACTGTATAATCCTTAAAACCACAGCAAAAAACTTATGTAAAATCACAGTTATATCAACTATCAGATAGACGCCAAAAAAATAATCACTCACTCCAGTATCCCTTAAATTTAAGAAACATAACTTAAGAAAAATATTACTTAATCCCTAAGAAAACTATAGCTACTTTTATGATAAACGATGTGTCTTTTATAAATGAATTTGTGGCGTATATTTCAATTTCCTATTTAGAAAAACTTAAGAATAGAGTGAATTAAATTTTATATTTGCAGAGTCATATATATCTACGTTCATTTTGACACCTATAATCCGGTTTGGGAGCCCAAAAAAATTGGATAAAATATTAATATTTATCAATGTTCCCATAAGATATTATCGGGTTTACTAAAAAAGTAATATTTTCAGGTTTACCAAACTTTCTATCTGAAGTTAATTACAACAGAACTTGCCACAGTATCAGGATAAATCAATGATTTTAAATTTTTATGCAGCCAAACTCAAACAAAGCAGGTGTCCCCAAATTAACTCTGGATATGATACTGATTTTTTTTTCTTCTTTAGAAATAAAGATAAATTATTCATTCAAATTTTAGGGAGTAAGACATAATTAACGTTGATATAGAACTTGAATTTCTTTGTAAGTCTGTACCAAACAAATCCAGGTGTAAAGCCTTGATGATAGGAGGTACTCTTATGGAAAAAAAAAATCTTTTTCTTTTATTATATCATGTTAGTTGAGTTTAGAAAAGTTAATGATTTAGGTGGTTTCAGGAGTCAAATATTTAGTTTTTAATTGTTAGTTTATTCTAGAACACATCCAATTTTTATAAAATATTTTAATTATTTCCAGACAAAAAAATGTAGAGAATGAGTGTTTTATGTTTCACAGTTTAAATCTAGAAATTATCAGATCCAATCTTTTCGGCCAAAATTTAGCCATCTGAAAATGTTGAGCAGGTTTTGCAATTTTTTAGTTCAAAATTGAATCCTATCTTTTGAAAATGTTCAAAATAGTGCCGAGACATTTCCTTAAAAACAAACCAACATCCAACAAGTATAAATTTTTTTTTAGGTGATATTCAATATTGCAATGCACGTTTTTTTTCCTTCTCTGTACTTGCAATCATAAACAAAATCCTGTCAGTAAATTTTTTTTCAAGAATGGATTTTTTGCGTCAATCAACTAACATATAGACATATAACAGACGTGTTAAAACATATTGTTATTATGACACTATTTAATGTTAGTCAGTGAGGAACAAAAAGAATTTTCTTTTGTTTTGTTTATTTCTATTAATTATTATTAATGTTCAATCCATTCTTATCATTATGAGCCATAAATTTTAGCGAAATGATAACCATAGCTTTGATTACCATGTCAAAAATGTTAATCATAAATTTAAGAAATAAAACGTAACTTGTTGAAGTCATACAAGGGCTTTTTATAAAGTAAAATAATGACAACAAAAAGGATGCAGTTGGCAAATTTTTAGGAGGGAATAACATTTGAAAGAGTCTAACACCTCACAGTGCACTCTTATTGTTTATTGGTGCCAAAATAAACCTTGGTACCTCACTGATCAGTTAATGTTAAGTTTTAATAAATTAATATTAAGTTAGTTATTAATGTGTTAGTTTATCATTTAAACATGGTACCTGGCATCATCAATGATGCATGAATATGGGCGTTGTCTACGCTTCATCCGTGGTGATCTCATTTTAACATCGTTAATTTCTTTAAGTTTTTTCATTGATATTTTAATTGGCTGGGATTTCCTAGAAAACAGTCAATTAAAAAATAGATACAAAAATAATTATTACAGCTGCAAATTTTCTAATAAAAATCCTTTTTAACTACAATTCAAGTCTCACAGATTCTTAACAAGAAGGTTATTTTTGAAAGACATACTTTTAAATTAGAATTAAAAATATTTTGTACTAAAAAAAATCATGGGTTATATTCTTCTATGATAAATAAAATGAACTTACATCATTTTACTATGATTATCAGGGGAATAAGGCGTAGTTGAGGTTAGTTTAGTTCCACGGTTGAATTGGACCTCAGATAATCGAGATTCCGCCTCAGAAAGACGACGCTCTTGTATATCAACTAAGAATAAAAAAGTAAACATCTATTACCATGTGTTAAACAAGACAAGCAAGAGAATATCGCTGCTAAAAACCTTGTAAACAAATGCTAACAAACAAGAACAAATTGAAAATTATGGTTCTAAATATCAAAGGTGACATAAAAAAATATTCCCTAACAACACCCAGATTTTATAGTAAAGCACAATTTTGCAAAAAAAAAAAAAAAATAATAAAAATGCAGTAATCTGGGCATGCCTCACCTGAGAATTGCTTTTTTATAACTGACAAATTTTGTTATGCCTAAAATGACCATGTTTTGGGACCTAAGGACTAGACTCAAAATTATTTTCAGATTTCCAAAATCTCAGAAGTAATTATTAATAATATTTTCAAACAAAAAAATTTCAGCAGAATAGGAAATAATTTCTAGAAAAATGTAAAAATACAAACTTTCAACAAAATTTGAAACTTAACATGGCTCAAGGCCAGGGAATGAGAATTTTGCAATAGATATATGTCAAAATCTATGCTAAAAACAATTTAAAATTATGTAAAAATAATTAAGTAAAGATAACACATTAGTTTTTTGGTCAAACATGACCATATTTTTGGATTCAGAACCAAAAAACAAGAACTGTTCACAACTGGCCAAAGTGATACACCCTATAACCCTCTAACTTCATGCAAAATTTGAGAAATTTTTTGGGAGAATTGGGGTGTGGCCGAGGGCTGGGAGAACTTTTCCAGAAATCTGGCTTTGTTACTATTCTCTGAGTAGTACCCTGGAACTCCAAGCAAAACAATAGAAAAATTCAATGAACAGTTTATGGAAAAAAAAGCTGCTATATGCGGTTGAATGCATGGTTGTAAATCCATATGACCATCTGCAAAAGTGGGAGACCAGTAATTTACAATTCATTCTATTTTTTTGCTTACAATGCTAATTTAGCGTCATCTTAAAAAAAATGTTCCAATTTAAATTGATTTGTTTAAATCAAATAAAGTTTAAGTTTAAAGTTTTTGAATAGAATAAATAATGTCTGGGAGAATTTTCAAAACAGCTAAGAAGCCTATGATTGGAAATGATATTTTAACACATAATCTCAAAATAAATACAAAACTTTAGAGAAAAATAAAAATATAAAAAGGTTAAAATATTTCTTGGCTGCCTTACTTCATAGAAAATTTGATGAGAGGTTTTCAAATAAATTTAAAGTAAAGAAAGGGCCTAAAATTACCATATTTATATTTCCAGTAAAAAAGGTGCCATCAAAATTCTGACATTTTTTTACTAAAAATACGTATGGACATAATGACGGAAATGTTTATTTAAAGATTACTGCAAATTTTTTGAAACCATTTCCATTATTGTTATTTTACATTGCAAAATTTTATTTAAATATTTTACATTACTTGATATCAGATTAAATAATAAGAAATATGTGATGCTATTTTCTTATTTATTTATTTCTTATTTATCTCGTGAAAAGTTTTGAGCATTAGGTCCATATATGAGAAGTATCAACTTACTTCTGCTAACAATTGTATCCACTGATTCTGTCTTTTTAAGACCATGAATATCTGCACAAAAATAAAAATCAATAAATAGTGACAACAGCATTTCAAGGAACAAAACATTGGAAAAAAAAATAACAGAACATTAAAATTAACAAATTTTGAAAACATTGTAAAAATTACAAAACCAGTGGGAAATATAGCACCAAGTAGAGTTTTCATTAAATAAAATATTTAATGAATTTAAAGAACTAATAATTTATAATTACAAAATTGAAGATTTGATATAAATTTAATAAAGATTTCTCACCACTAAGTGGCTCATCATCCATCATCCTTGATGCTAAAATATAAACATTAAAAAAAGTAAAACTATCTGATAAAAATTCAAAAATATAGGACCACACAGAAAGTAACTTTTCCTGTTGGATGTTAATAAGATGTTATGAGCATGTCAAAAATTTAGTAAGTGTTCTACATAGTGTTAAAACCATTAAAAAACTTCTTTTCACTCAAACAAGATTTAATATTTATTACAAAAGTTTATAAATTGATAATACGATTATGTCTACCAAAATTTTTAAATCCAAATAGTTGTTGGGAAGGATTTCTTATACTTCAATATTTGTATTTGTATTTAATTCCTAAAATCAATTTTCTTAATAAATTCTTTTATCAAAAAAATATTTCAGGTGTTCAAAAGGCCTTCTAGCAAGCTAATGAATTTGATTAAATAACTTATCAAATGTTATCACATCAAAGCAGAAATTTTTCTAAATAACATCATAGTTGATAGTTAAATGAGGAATGCAGTCAAAAAATATATTGTTTTGTAAAATACTCTAAAATAAATTACAGAAGGTAATTTCTAAGTTTCTTAAAAGTTTCTATATATTTCATATATATAAAATATACAATATACAATATCAGTAAAATTGCTGTGGAACAACCCTAACCAACCATCTCAAAGAAGTATAAAATGTAACATAGTCAATTCCAAAAGTTTTTGGTATGTCTAATTTCTGAAGTGAAAAAAATAAACCACTCACCTCTTAGTTCTTCCATACTTTTAAATTTTTTAAGTTTGTTAAATAATTGGCTTTTTGTTGCATCGATGTGTGCGCGACCCTTACGCTCAGACATTGAAGACCTTCCAAAAGCATCACGTGAAAAAGGTATCTGATTTGGACCAACCATTATTGAATCTAGAGATGACTGTGAAGCAACTGATGCTCTGGAATATTCCTGATTGAAACTAGTAATATCTGATTGGCTATTGCTATATACTCTACTGCGCACAAGTGGAAAGAAAGCGCTCTGAATGCGAGCTTCTTGTTTCAAAGTCTCTTCTTTAGGTATTCCAAAAAGCCTTTCAGAAGACAATTTGAATTTGTTGGGCGGTTTACTCAACCGCAACGCTAGGTTTTCGGGTTTACTTGCTGTAGATGAATTTGAACTTAATGTATCTTTCCGTTTTAAAGCTTCCTCATAAGTCGGTAAAAATTGATTTGATTGATGGCTGGAGCCGGTTGATATGATTCTTCCACCAGATTCAGGAACAGGTCTAGCTTTAGTCATTATAGGAACTCCTGTTGAGCAAAAAGGTACTTGCAGAGGATTTTTATCATCATAATCATGATCATGATCACTGACAGCAACTGCTTGAGCTTTAAAATATGATTTATTTCTTGTTATGGAATATAAATGAGCAGGTTTTTGTAAATATTTTTCATCTATTTGCTCAGGTTCTAAAATAGCAAATAATTTATTTGTTTAATTATTGGTTTTTCATCAAAATAAATTACCAAAGCTGGAGGTTTTTGAAAAAAATATTTATAGATCAATAGGAGGGTTTCATCATTATTATGATTATTTATTTATTTTTTAGTATTTTAATGAATAAATTGAATTTAGAGATTTAAAGGAAAAAAAAGTTTAAAGAAGTTATTTTGAAAATCAAAATTTGAAAAAAAAACAAGCACTGAGTGGGTATTGAACCAACAGGACCACCTTTAAAAATGTTCTGTTTTAAAAGCAAAAATAATTCTTAATAGTTAAAAGTAGTTAATTAACTCAGTAGAAATAAAGTCAAATATCTAAATGTAATTCTTAGGTACTATTTAGGGCAAAAAGTCCCTAAATGAGAATTTTCACATAAAATACTGTTTATGTCACCAAATTTAATTTTTGGAATCAACTTATTATGTTAAAATTTTTAAAATGGCTGACACTCTAAGTTTATCAGAAATGATAATTTCTATCACATCAAATGAAATTTTTGCAGAATCAGATATATCTTTATGTTAAAAACAAAAAAATATAAAAAATTTTGTTTAAACATCACCAAAATAATACTTTGTTTTACCACATTAATGAACAGTTCCAGAGAAAATCACCAAAAAGCAGAAAAACGACAGTCTAATACCTATCAGCGCATTACTTTGTAATAAGGGCTTTAATAATTTTAGAAGGTTGCTAGGAAAATAAGAATATAGGCTGAAAAAATTTTGTTTCATTAAATCATGTAGCATAAACAAAGTTAAAGGTAAAATAATGCCTTAATTGATTGATTCTTTAACTTAAAAACTGACCATTATTAATATTTGAGCTAGTTCTTGTAAGTGCTGATTTAGAAGTTTCCTCATAAGCAGGACTTGAAGGGTCACTACTAAAACTTTTAGAAGCACGCTTTGAAACTGCTCGACTTATTATAACACGAATTGAACCTTCTTTGAGTGATGTTTCCATGGCGACTCTTAAAATATTCATGGCTTCGTTATTTGATATTCCTACCAATGACGTATCATTTATACAAATAAGCTGATCGTCTGTTTTTAAACGTCCATCCTAGTTGAACATAAAAATCAAATCAATTTCAATAGCAGGAAAATTCTTCTTTATAAATGGTTAAAATTTCTCAATGAGTTAAAAGATATACATTAGCAAAATTAATGACTGATTTTTTTGTATGATTGACTAATATTGTGTCATACAGATAAACATTTTATCAATAAAAATTTTATGCATGATTATAGACTTTTTATAAAGGCAACTTTACATTTTTATCACATTGTGTGTCTCTCGTTTTTTTTCTATAGTATCAATTTAAAAATAATATTCATTTACATGGTTTTTAATTTTGTTGATATCACAAATCGTAATGTCAAAATTTAAAAATATATACATTTTACAATATTTTTTGATAATATATATAATATATATATATCATTATATAATGTTTTGTTTTTGTCAAAAGTATGATTCATTTTCAAATAAATTCTATAGAAAGAATTTAAATCAGATAATTATTAGAAAATTGATGACAATCAATCAACTACAGAACATATCTGAGTTTAATTTAAGAACAAAATTTTGTAAAACAGAAATTTATTTCACTCAGGTTTAAACGATTTTTCACCTTCTTGACTCAAAAGTTAGAAATGACTTAAAATTTTTAAATTTCCTTTTTAAAGACAAAATGCATACATTAACTTTATATGTCTTCCTAAGAATTAAGAAAATTAAAATCAACATTCAACGCAAATATGATAATATATGTAATTTTCCGTATTCTTTTAATAGAAACCACTCTCACTCCTGTCACTCAATGTGAAAAGTTGCATTAACCTCTTTCAAATGTCAAACATAAGGATTTTTTTTTCTATTAATAAAATAAATGTTTAAAATAAATGATCATAATGAATTTTACAAAGAAAACAACGGAAAATGCTGTAAAAGTACACCAATTTTTCTTTGAAAGCCCAATGAGCTCATGTGTAAATTTAAACTACCTTAGCAGCAGCACCTCCTTTGAGAACAGATTGTATAAAAATGCCACGATCAGTATCATTATCAGAGCTTCGTTTTCCTTTTACGCTGATTCCCAGTCCTGCTGATCCTTGGCTATTCAATGAAATATTTAGTTTCAATATTTCTTCAGGAGTTGGTGTCTCACTTAAAGTACTGTTTAACGTGAGGTTAAATTCCGATGAAGAATTTTCAGATACCTACAAATAAAGAATTTATGCTATTGAAAAAAGGGAGAGCAAACACAATTTTATTTCTATAAGGTGGTCATTCCATATGCAGCTTTCAAAAAAAAACATTGAATGATACTTTCAAATAACATTTTTCCAATTAGTGACCAAAGCTGACAACTATCATGAATCAGTCAGACTAATTTGAAACGGAAATTTTTAAAAAGAAACGAACTTGTGACCAAGGTTTAAAATGACCAAGGTTTAAAATGAAGATATATATTTATCAAATTTATTTTTCCAAAAATAATTTCTTTCTAAATATTCTTTATAAAAAATCAACAATAAGAATCTTACATTAAGGTCACTTAATGGCGGATCTTCGTCTGAGGAAGTTTTGTTACGTGAAACTTGAAGGAATATATTTCCTTTTGATTCTCGAAGAATTTTTACAACTTCTGGTTGACTTTTATCAAACACTGCAATATCATTTATCTGGAAAAGACAAAAAAACATTTACACAGCTTGTATGGTATTTCCCTTTTATGAATTAAAAAGACTTTAGTTGCCTTAAAGCAGATGCAAGGGTTAAATTCCTACAGTGACTACCATACTTTGAAGACTCAAATTTCAGGTAGGCATTCAACCAAAAACAGCTACCAAAAGGCAACCTAAAATGAATTATGTTTGTCTAAATTATACCTATACCTATATAAATTATAACATATAGACCCATGCTCTCTAAAACATATTTTGACAAGTAAGTTTCTGATAGGGACCTGGGTAAGAAAAATACTGCATTTTGACATGAGAATACGATTTTCTGTCCAAATTTAATATTTCTGCATTGGCAAACATACATTAATTTTTAATTTTTTTCAGAAACACACAATAATCTCAGCAAAATCAGAAAATAATATCTCAGTAAAAATCAAAAAATGACATTTTCTGGCTGATTTTACTTTCTTTCGTGTCTAAGTATAACAAAATTTTCAAGATGCGTTACATACCGAAACATCATGGAAAATTATAACAAATTTAAAGCGTTTCACACAAAATTTAACATTTTGTTGTAAAAAAAAAAAAAAACATGCTATAAATAACAGCCTAAAACTTTAATTTTAGAGTATTTGGTACATACCTTAACAATTTCATCTCCTGCTTGTAACCTACCATCATTAATAGCTGCACCACGACTTAATATATTCTTGATAAAAAACTTTCTGGTATTACTAGTAAGAACATCTTTGCTAGTGATACTAAATCCCAAGCCATCTTTACCTAGAGAGTAATATGTAAAAATATTTTTTCAGATTAACAAGATTCAGTTGAATAAGTGTCTAATGTAAAACCATGTAAAACAAGACTATTTATAACAGTAAAAAAATCAATAGATAAATAGTCTACAAACAAGAAACAAGCAGAGAGTTGCATTAGTTCTTAAGAAAAAATAAATAAGAAACAAGAGAGAATTTTATTAGTTCCTCACGAAAATTTATACTTCC
The DNA here is from genome assembly GCA_035046665.1 of Euphysa ruthae. Classification (NCBI taxonomy): domain Eukaryota; kingdom Metazoa; phylum Cnidaria; class Hydrozoa; order Anthoathecata; family Corymorphidae; genus Euphysa; species Euphysa ruthae. The sequence goes on from JAUZNK010056738.1 coordinate 11,792, forward strand.
ACAATGTTTTAGAAAACATAATAAAAGCTTTATTATCAATTATAAGCAAATCAAAAGATCTTGAATAGAAAAAATGAACTAAAATATATTTGTAAGTTTCATCTATTACCATTATCACTTACATTTCTATCTATAATTTTTTCATCTAAAAAAATTTTCATTAAGGACCTGTTATTAAGTAAAGAAAATTTTTGAACTTTATCAATATCAGCTGATATCTATATACGATCAGTTAAACTTAAAAAATTGGTCATAGGGTGAAATTTGGTAAAAAACAAGTGATTTAGAGACTAATGAACAAAAAGACTAAAAGAGACTTTTAAAGACTAAAAGGCCCTCAAACAAACAAAAATGTTAAAAAAAAAACTTTTAAAAAAAGAAATTTCTTGAAAAAAGGTTTTTTCTCACCAAATTTGACCCAATTTGCTAAAACAATCAGAAATAACTTTTAATGACATCTCAATATTTTCAGTAGAATCAAAAAAAAATAGTGATATAAAATTCAAACACAATTTGACAAGTTTTAGGACAAGGCCAACCCATATTTTCGAAACAGCTAGTTGTTGTTTGTTGGATAACAACGACCTGTTCAAAGACCTGCAACACATACTCAGGTATTGAAAACATCTTAAACTAGAGAAGACCAACCACAGTAAAAAATTACCAAAAAAATCAACTCTATTCAATCATAAAGTACTTCAGTGCAACACTCCTGAAGCCTATAACACATGGTAATTGTTGCTGGGATTAAAAATATATTTGTCATAAGTTTTGACAATCGATACATATAAGTTTATATTTGATAATATACTCAAATCTTAATAGTTTTTATAAGCTGACACGAAAAAATAATGAGAAATAACATTTCCTAACACCAAGCAAAATTTCCATATCCTTATTTTTTATTTTTATCGAAATTTACAAACTAACAGATATACAGACATGAGTGATTTTATAGGACTCTGTCAGCTTCACCAGGAATATGTTAAAAGCCAAATTTCTTTAGAACAAGTACACATACGGGGTAAAGTTATTTTACTGTCACAAATTCAAACAAAATTTTTTTAAATTTTTGCATAGATTTGGCTAAAAAAACACCCTTAAGAGCCTTTTGGTATTCAAAGGGAATTTCTGATACATGTCTTTATGAATCAAATAAATGCTTCTGTAAACCTCAAATTATCAAGCGATTTAAAAAAAAAATTTATTTTACTAAAAAAAAATTTGGAAAATAAATTTTAAGAAAGCAAAAAAAATTTTGGTTTAAATTTTTCTGAAAAAAGAACTGTTGAGGGTTTATTATGAGAGAAGAGGAAATTAAGCACAAAGGCTAAATAATGTCTCCTATGGTTACTTAATTTCAAACACAATTTAACCAGAATTTGTGTTCTAAATATAAACCATCATGTTGATTTTTAAAAATAACTGATAAGACAGTTAGTGGTAAAATATTATTGATAAAATTATGACACTCATATATTAAATCAAATCAAATAAATGCATTTCATGCTCCAAAAAAGATATAAAGGTATAAAATATGATGTTCCGTTGATATATGAAAAAAATTAACTATTCTAAATTTAAATCATAATTTTGATTGTGAAACCTAAATTTTTTAATCCTTTTGTATAAGCGAGCATTACAAACAGTGCAAGACTAAAAGTGATATAATGACCTTAATTTTAAATGTATATTGATAGATTAAATTTTATTTAATATCTTTGTATAACAGGAAGCCACTGTGATCAGACCAGGGGAAAAAATTTCAACAACGAAAAAATGAAAATATCCCTCGCCTAAATAAAAGCCCTTTCCAGCCCCTTCCCACCATAAGAAACACTAAAACACACACAAAGCAAACAAACACAACAACAGACTGAACTAAACTAAATCATTCACAACTTGCAGGCTATCATTTAAAAATGCATGGTTATTCTATTATATTACTATGAATAAATATTAATAGTAGCAACAAACAAAAGAAAAATATAATAATAAAAAAAAAATGAAAGAAAAATGAAAATATAAACTAAAGAAAAATGAAACTAATTCTGAAAAAAAACTTACACAAATTTTTGGATTAAGCGGCTATAAAGTGCTTTTGAAAAAAGTTTCTTTGATCGCTGGAATTCTAGATCAGTCCTGATATCAACAGGCAATTTATTCGATGTTAAAATACATTGATATATTATAACAGTTAGTTCCATATGTCATAGTCCTCATAAGTGGTACTGTAAGATTATTATTCATATTAGACCTTAGGTTATATCAACAACTATACTGTTGAGAGAAGTAATCATCAAAAACTGACTGAAGTCTGGAATTTCGCTGCTCCCAAACAAAAACATACATTAGATAGATCAAAAGAGAAGTTAAACGAAGAGTAATCGAGAGATAGTACAACATGTTACTGCTAGTTCCGTTTGGTAAAAAGTGAACAACTTTCATTGCTTTGTTTTAAAGAGATATTATTGTGCTTAATTTAAGAGCTAGATATTGCATATGCAACTAAAAAGATAAATTTTCACCCAATTCTATACCAAGATACTTCATTAATTTAACTGGAATTATTTTCTGTCCACTTATCCTGAAGTTAAGGTGTTTGGATATAATGGTCCTTTTGGATTTAAAAAGTAATGGTTCAGTTTATATTTATACAGATTCTATCCAGAAAACTATAAAGCCTAGTATGCATGAGTTTTTATAAATATATTTCTTATGTTTGATAATATAGATAATGGGTGATAATTATAGGTCAGGAAATTCACCAGTTTTGAAAGAGTTATTTATGATTAATAAAAATGTTGCAGGTTGTTTGGCCCCAAACTTTTTCCAGGTTGCATAGCTTTAATGCAGGTAGCAAATTCTTCTTTTAAAACAGGCTGTATAAAAAATGAGATATTACTTTGATTTGTTAAAAAATCAGTAAATCTATTTTTTGTGTGAACTACTTTCTAAGAAAGTTGTTCTCCTGCTATGTTGGCAAAAAAAAAATCAGAGAATGAGTTAGCTATTTTTGACTCGCCGGCTAGTATTTGTTTGTTTACACTGAGACTTAAAGGTTTAAGTCTCAGTATAGGAATATAGACAGCAACTAATTCTGGATTCCAACAAAGATATTTATTTTCCTTAAACTTCTTTTGGTTTTATGGCCCTAACTTTAGTAACATTTGCTTTAGCAAAAAAAATTCAATGTCACATTATTCAATAGGAACCAAGCCCGCATTGAATATGCAAAAATATCCCCCCAAAAAAATCAGATTTATTTTTGTCAGAGTAAATCAAAGTATATTTGGTAGCTGTTAACCTTAATTATAACTATAACAAACAAAAAATAAAATTTTTACCTTTGGAAAGATTTATGCAAAAAGAATGTTTATTGGAGACCTTCTCTTCAGTAATGATCGCTTCTGATGGAGCTAAAAATCAAACGAATTTATTATTTTTTAAAAACCACTAAATTTTAATTTAGTACAAAAGTATTATAGTATCTAACTGATTCATTTAATTTGCAGACTATATATATATG
>JAUZNK010056749.1:0-15320 GCA_035046665.1 Euphysa ruthae
TGCCCTTACACGAACCATTCCTACATTATAATACCAGGTGTTGTGCGTTCTGTCACTATACGGCCGTTGCTGGCTCAGCACACACACCCTGTCTATATATCAGGGGAGTAGGACTCCACAAACACCACGAAGTCCACTATTACAATATTCAGAAATTATGGATGCAAATTTTGGGGCATGGGATTTAAGAAGTATTAATAGGTAATATCAGTAATATAGAAACAAACTTTTTCTCTATGTATTGTGAGCGGAACAAAACTATCTTAAGACTTGAATCTTTATAAATCTTTATAAAATCAGTGATCAGATGTAACTAAAAGAAATTAACCAGTTGGATAACAGACTTTAGAATCAATTGCAAGGCAAATGTTAAGAACAAAAGCTATTAAAATGACAGGGATATGAGTAGGAATGAAATCAAGCTCAATTCCTAGACAGGAGAGAAACTAATGCCAAGATTATCAGCCTAATTTGAGTAATTTAAATAAGCAAAATTACAAGCATTAACGAGCAAGGTTTCATTTGTCTAAGCAAATATTACAAACCACATGTTTTAATGATGATGAAGGTTATTTATCCACTGAGAATTACAATAAGAGATGAATTGAACACAACAGAAAAAAAAACTGTAAAATCAACCTACTTCATAACCTTCTGATCTTGGGAAAATATTTCTTTGCTCCAGTATTCTAAATTAATCAGCTCAAATCTGATAATAAAACAAAAAATACTCAGAAATGATATGTAATAAAAATTAATAAAAATATTTATGTCTATATAATACAATACCATATTATATAGAAAAAACTGGGATATCCTGTTGAATAGTACATACTAATAAAATACACTTATAAGAGAGCTACAAGGATAATGCAATATTTTAATACAGTTGACAAATTTCCCTACCTCTCCACATCAAATTTCTCAACAAGGTCTAAAGTACGTTGGAAATAATCAAATTCTTTCAATAAAGGACTAATAGATGCAGCACATGTACCATGTTTTTCATATTCGTGCTTCCTAAGAAGAAAAAAAAATTACAAAATCAAAATCATTACAGCTATTAAAAAAAAAATTATCTAGATAAAAAAATAACTTTCAATTGAGACTTTCTTGTAAAGCTGAGCTTAAGTGGATAAAGCGCTCGTTCTGTATTCCAAGGAAAATTTCAGGTAAAAATTTTTTGAGACCCCCCTATGCTGCTTATTACTTTCGAAGCCTCCTATTAACACTACAAAAAAAAAAAAACGCCTTTCAAAAAAAAAAAATAGTACAACATTATCATCTGAATTTTCCAAAATATTTATTTTCAGAGATAATGACACTCGTGGGTATCATTGAAACATATTTTCTTTTATCATGATAAGTAAATATGGATAAACAACCTGAGCATTAAACAATGACTTTACCCACCACTTAAATATTTGAACTTCATGGAATTTTATGATTAGTAATTGGTCAGCAGAACTTGTAGTTTCGCATGATATGAATAAGGAATATATACTTGCAAATCTTGAACCATACTTTCCGAATTATTGTATGCGCCCCGTATCTAATAAAACTACATCAGAGAAAACGAGATTATAACAGAATACCCTGTCTCATATACTCAATACATACAACCTTTTATAGAATATAAATACATACCAAAGGCTATCAAAAGATTCCTTAACATACAAGTTAGGCAATAAGCGGAGCAAAGTAGTCTCTATATCCTAAATTCAAAAACTCAAGATAATTAAACGGTATTTCAGTGTCTTCAACCCTAATATTAAATAGGTTATCTACAAATCTCTGAAATCATATATACCAGGTAAAATAAAAGGGAAACAGCTAAGATTTCATTATTATGAATAATTATAAAAACCAAATAATCCTTTGGAAAGACCTGGCCAAAATAATTTAAACCACTGTTTTAAAAATGGTCACGCACAGCAAGAAAGTTTAAATTCACTGTTAATGGCCTATATTAGCCATTTTGTTCAAAGCTCATCATCAGAGTTTAGTTATCAATAGATATAAATGATAGTTGCCTTCTAAAGTATCGAGTAACGGAACAAAGACAGGAGGAAAATGATATTAAGGTACCTTAAAGGCCTTAATAGCTTTCCATTCTCTATTTCATTTTTCATTCCGTCCGACAAAAATTTGCAAAAATTTCTACTAAAATTATACTAATAGCAAAAAAAAAATGTGGTTATCTCTAAAAAAAAGCTAGGATTTAAGCTGTAAAAAAATGCTGAAATACAAGTATAAAACATTTCAAGTTCTCTATACTATGATTGAATTTACAACTGATATAATTGTGCGTTAGATGAAAGCAAATAACTTATTTAAATTGAACCTTATCAGACGGAAAAGTAATTTTACTTGACTTGTAAAAAGCACTTTCTAAATTTCCCACGCAACTATTTCCCGCGGATTTTTTTAAGCACAATGCAATAGGTTCTTTCTATTGGTTTCTATTGGTTCTTTAAATTCTACCAATGGTAAGATTCATGTAAGCAAGCATTATTTATCAAATAAGCATTTTTTTGTGTTCTTTCCAGAAGCTTCTTGATAGTGAATAGAAGCCTTGATGAATATTATTTTATATTCCTTTCTAAAAATGAAGGAAGATTATACTCTTTTCATCAAAGTTGAATCAAATACTTTTTTTATACAAAATATTGATTAGTTTAATAAAAATAATAAAATCTGATGAAAAATTTTCAAATAAACCTGTATCCAAAACAAAATTTCCTTTTTTAACACAAACTTGAGTGTGTGTATGAATTAAGCGACGTTCGTATTAAAATAATTCGGGTATCTATTGATTTTTATTTAGGGTTAACTCTTATAAAACCAATAATGGAAAAACAATTATTAATATACATAAGTTATACATTGAAACTTTCATACAAGTTCCTATTCAATTTTATTAATGTGTTTAATTTCAAAACAGGTTTTTTTTTTCTTTTAAATAAAGACCTATCAGCATTTAAATATGCATCGGCTTCAAAAATTTAAATCAGTAAAAACGTTGTTTGATATATTTCTAAATAGCAAATATTTTCTAAAATTTAACATGTTATTTTTTTATTAAATAACTCCCGCAAATTACTAGGTTAAAATGATAAAAGATTTATTAAAATTAAACGGGAATTTAAAGTATTACTTACTAATATATCTGTTATGTTGAATTTCCAATTTTTACAGAAGAACGGATTGGGATGGTTAATTGAAGATGGCCATAAACCATGAATAGTCCAACCTTTAACTTGTGGTGGGACATAACAAGGATGACCTGACGCCTGAAAACAATAGATATGAAAAAAAAAATTATTCTGTTACATACATACGTTTTTTAACTTATAAATAGTTCTTCAACAAACGGTTCTTTAATCTATAATTGGTGCTTCAATCAACAAATAATTCATTAACATAAAAATGAACATATATGTCCTTTAACCTATAAATGGTCTGTCAACCTATAAATGGTTCTTCAATCTATAAATAGTTTTTCAACCCACCAAATGGTTTTTCAACCCATAAAATGCTTTTTCAACCTATCAACATTTCTTTAGCCTATAAAATGTTCTTCAACCTATAAATGGTTTTTCAACCTATAAACGGTTTTACAACCTGTAAATGCTTTTCTAACCTATAAAAGGTTTTACAACCTGTAAATGCTTCTCCAACCTAAAAAGGTTTTACAACCTGTAAATGCTTCTCCAACCTATAAAAGAGTTATTTTTATATAAAATAACTCTTATAACCTCTTATAAAGCGTAACATGTGTAACATGTGAAACGCCTAAAGCTATCTTCATATCCCATGTAACATGTATGTAACGTAATTGTAAATTAGTTGCATAAAGTATAAAAACTATCTTCAATATAAATAAAAGACATTGTTGTTTCAAGGAAATAAAAATGTTGTTTTTTAATTCCCCTCAAGTAATAATAAGAAGTCACTCCAACTATCAATGTCTTCCTCATAGCACCAGCAAAGTATAAAATATTTACTTCATTCTTAGCCAATATTTGGTATACGTTCTTACACCATTTCCCATCACAAGCAGGAACACAGACACTATTAGAAAACCGGTCTTGAAACGATTTTGAACAGACTTTTTTCGTTCATAATTTGGTGTGGCGTGGTTGAAGGCATCCCTGATTTTCTCCTCACATTGTTGTCTTTCATTGCTTTAGAGGTTTTTGGGCTAAAATTCACATGGCCAGCACTGTGTAAAACTGTTATCGGTTTGTTTTTAATTACTTATCGATAAGGCGCTACGTAGCCACTGGATGAATTTAATGAAAAGTTAACAGAAATGTTGTCGGTTTGAAAAATATAAATTTTAATGGGGCTCCACCTGTGAGGATCACTTAAGTTGACGCACATGTGATAGCGAAAGCCTCCATTTTGATACTCTTCCATGCAACATACCCAATGCTTCATCTTTTGAGAGCTCTTGACACTTTCAAATGCATTTGCCACTAGCTTCACAAAGGATTTCTTGCTTGGGACTTTGTTCATGTCTGAGAATAAGTCAATAAAATAGTATGCCTACTGATACTTGCACCGCCAACTTGCTCATAAACAGAGTTTTTTTTGCCATCTGTAAAACTCATGACTGACTGATTTTTATTTTTAGCTATTTCAAAAAAAGTCTTATCTTATACACAATACCATTAGAGTTTATCAATTTATACTTTATATAATTTTATCTGTGTATTATATAAACATAAGACAGACAACACACCTTCTGTTTATTAATTATAGTACTTTTAAAATTTTCCACTTTTTCTTGTTGTTTAAATTTGGCGTTTGAGAATATTGACTTGAGTTTTTTCCGTTTCTATAATGGTAGCCACTGTAGCACATGGTTTCATGTTTCAGTCATGCAGTCATGAACCGAAAGCCTTAGGGCTTATTTTTTAAATTTCTGATTGTATTAAATGAGATTCCTTTTCAAATTTTCTTTATGGAATTCAGATAATCAGTGGCAAAATAAAGTGGCAAGAAACCTAAATCTCCACCTACCCCAATATCAATGTTGAGTATAGAGTATAAGAGAAGCTAGTTCCCTTACAAAATGATTAAGAGTTAATTCTCACAGAAATTTTCACTAAAACAAGAATCAATGTAAGAATTTGTCACAAAGAATCTTATTTTGATTAGAAAAATCAAGCATGGTATGATAAATTTTAAAACCTTTCTCTGGATGGAGACCAGGCAAGGGTGGACAATCAACGCAGATAAAAATCATTTTAAATAGATGAACTTTTTCTGTTGTTTTTTCTTGGCAATAGCAAACACAACACCTTTTGTGAGCTCTGTAACCCTTTCCACCAGGTCCAATAAGAAGAACAGATAGAAAATGTCTTTTAGTACAAAGAGTAATATACACCTGCATTTCTTTGTACACCTCCACGAACGCGCAAATCTTCTCAAATGTGCACATAGTGCTCCACAAGCACACAGCTACCATACTATTATCATGCTGATATACACTGCAAAGGGCCACATAATCCTCCATTATATCACTTTCTGATGACTCCAAAACACCACCCTCAGCAATATTTGGATCAGGTGGTATGTACATATACTCAGGTAAAATGAACCCAAACTCTGGTAATAACTGAAGATTTGTGAATTTTGATGAACAGCAGAGTCATCAAATTTATACTCCCAATCATTTTCATCACTTTCATGACCTAATTAAATATAATTATCATCATCAAATAATATATCCAAAATTTATATCATATTAGATTTTTCTTTTTTTAGTTATTTTTAAAAAATCATAAAAACCCATCAACACAAGATAACAGCCAGCAGTTTGAAGTATGACCTCAACTTTTTTTTTACAATTCATATGCCAAAAAAAAAACTCTGTGCCTCTCGCCCTATTAAACATTAGAAAATAGTGAAAATGTCATGTACTGTGGCACATCAAATAGATAAATGTCAAATTAATGATTTAAAACTTTCCTTGAAATGGTTAATTTAATTAATTAATAAATTAATAATTAATTTAATTAATAATTATTTAATTACATCGGAACTTTCATTTTCATTTTTGTGGAAAAATGCAACAATAACATAAAAGACAAGTTTAGATGATAAAACTAATTACACAGAACTTTGCATAGAATTTGACACAGTCTCAAATAAAACTCTTCAAAATTCAACAAAAATTGTCAATTATTTAAATGAAATTTGTGCTAATAAAAGAAAAACAGTAAAAAATGAGTCCAGAATATGTGATTTTATAAATTATGGCAATATCTTTAAATGGACAAATTTTTGTTATATTACTATATTTAAGCTATGGGCATACAGTACCTAAAGCGCAGGTGGGAAGACTTGCATTCATTTTCTATGCAGTTTTGGGTATACCCTTGACACTGTGTCTGCTCTCAATTATTTCTCAAAATATGCTTATATTTAATTTTAAATTGCTTGGGAAATTTGAAAAAGTGGTTTTCAAAAATAAGGCAATACAATATCCCTATCAAAAAGTGTTAATAATGAAATCAGTGAGTATGGCAGCAATTGGTTCACTTCATACATACTTGATATCAAGAGAGCATAAAAATCAATCATTAATTGATCACATCTATTATGTCATTATAACAATTACAACAGTTGGTTATGGTAGGTATTAAACTATGCACATTTGCAGAAATTTTTATAAAATTCACCTTAACAAAAATTTTGCAATAGGGTGAAATTCAATGCTTAGCTTTTGATCTGATTATCAACTTTAATGGAATATTTAATTTTTCTGACATTTATAAATAAAGAAGAATTTATCATTTCTTTTTCCAAGAGTTTTATGAGCTAATGGGTACTTATTAAAATAGAAAATAGGAGATACACTGACATAGATGCAGGCACTTCCTAAAAATTCTTAAGAAAACATACATTTAAAACTACTAAAAGTCCTACCCAGAACTTGGGGAATTTTTAAATATGTCAGAGGTATTGTTTCAAAATGGCAACTGTTCATTTTTTTCTTTTTAGGGATTCAGTTTTAATAAATGGCTGCCTGAAATTTTAGTCTATTTATATAAAAATATATATATATATATTTTTTTATTTATATATATATTTATATATATTGTTATTTGTGATGATCAATATCCTTTAAGATCAAATAAACTTGATGATATTAATTAGTGTTTAAAACCTTGTTAAGAAACTTGTAAGTGGAAGGTGATGATGACGGGATGATGGTGATGATGACGGGATCTAGTTGGCACTCTGCTCATAGCCAAGACTCAAAATTGAATATCAATAAAACTAGGACCTATTTACATCAAGAGAAATTGGGCAATTAAAATAATATTGCATTATGAAATACGGTAGTATAATTTTTTAAACAAATATGCACTAATACCACAAGCATAAAATCTAGGTAAAAATTAATCACTGATGATTTCATTTTTGAATATGAAGTAATTTATAAATCTACAAGCATCACTATGTTCAAAACACAGTTAAATAAAGCCTATGAAACCTGATTATTTGAGACTTTTCTGCTGAAGCAGTTCTTAATGATAAATAATATATACCACATATAAAACCCCTGCTATTTTTATCATTGCTTCGTTGCTTAACAACCCTTTAGATGTATGTATTATAAAAAACATTTTTATAGGTGATATTGTGTTTACAAAATCAACGAGTTTATCTTCAGAACTCATACTGGCAGTTTGTGTCATAACCATGTTAACAAATTTTGCAGATTTTAGACAATGCCTCAACTGCAGAAAAGAATTAAATAACTATGAAATTACCAAAATTTATAAAATGAAAAAATCTGAAATTTAGAAAAATGAAATAGTTGAAAAGTACATACACAATGGTGGAACATTATAGACGTAATGAAACAAATCATTATGCAGTATAAGGAATCAAAGCAAAAACTATAACGAAATAACAAGTGGTGCAAGTGGCAGTTACCTGCAAACTTCCTTATTTTTACTGTCAAAACAAAATCGACATATATTTTGCTACTTACCTTGTAATTTATGTATTTATTCACTAATGTTTAACCACTTGTAAAAGCATTTTTAATTTTGTTATTTGTATCTTTCCCTCAAAAGTATACACTACGGCAACAATCAATAACAAAATTTTTTTTTCGCCCTTGAGTTTTTGAACCCACAACCTTTTCTATTACAATTCACAGGAATATTATCAGAAAATATGCTACCGCTAGGCCACACTGCAACAATAACAGTGGAGATATGCAAGCTTTACTTTGTTCAGAAGTATAATTAAAAACTTGCATTAGGTCTAAAGGGCTTAAACATAACCTTTGATACCACGAGCTTGTACAATATGCAGGAATGTAGTGAATAAAAAACTATAATTATTTGCTCGTCTATCTCAGGATATATGCACAAGTATCGTGTATAGCTCCTCTACCTCTCTACGATATGCTATGATTATGTATTTGTTATATTTATCTCAATTGTTTTAACACCAATGCATACTTTAATTGTAGTGTGCACATATTCATTCATTTAGTTTTGTTAGCGGTTCAGAGATACCATGACGTCAATAACTAAACCTAAATATTTGAGAAAATAACATTTAACCAGAAGTCTACATTTTTCAAGAAGAATTTAAATGTCCATTAAATACCAAACAAATACAGAAACTAAATTTCTTTGGCCTATGACATTTTGTAATTAACTAAAAAGTATTTTTAACAGTTAATAAATACCCAGAACAACCATTATCAATAACAAATAGCTTCATTAAAACGATTTTTATGTTTTAAAAATTTTAGAAATATTAATATTTATAACTTGAAAAATGCCTCATTATTTTCTAAAACTGGAACCCACTGTTTCAGAACTTACATCGGATTTAAATTTAATGAAATGTTAAGTTAATAAACACACTTCTAGATTGAGATCTGTGGATAACCCATTCTTACAATAAATTTTTCTAATAAAGAAATGACTGCAAAAACATCCAAAAATACAAACATTACCAGGAGGTCTAGTAAGAAAATACAGAAATCTGTATTTCATAAACCCTAGTTTTTTATATCTGAGCATAATAAATGAAATCTGTAAAATAGTCGTTTTTCTTTCATTATTTAAATAACGGATTATCAGTTTATAACAAATAGTACAAGACTGAGCCCGAGCTAATAAAAACAAAAATGTATGCTTTAAAAAAAAAACCTTTAAAAAATAATTGAAGATACTGATTTTTGCAAATTATTGTTTATTCTGGGGATCTATTTGAAAATTGCTAAATTTTTCTCACTCATTAGATAGATAAATGGAAAAAATAAATTTGATGATTTACAATAATCAAAATGTATGGAAAAATTTTAAAAACGAAATATTTACAGGCAAAATCGTTTGCAAATATTTTAGTGTTCATTTTAGATAAGTTAGTAGTTAGTATAAAAATACTGATATATTATACTAAAATAATAATAATAATAATAATAAATACCTATTAATAAATAATTTGTTTTTAACGTAAGACGAATAAAAAGTTAGGTGAGTGATAAATTTAGAATTTCCTTATAAATCGAAAAAAATGTTGTAATCCTTTTAAAACAGCAGGTTATACATTTGGACTATTATGCTTGTGATTATTAAATAATTATTGCAAATTGTTATTTATGTAGATAAAAGAAAATTATTTTAAAAGTTTGTGTATATTTCATTACAAAACATTGAATAAGCAAGCGGTTGATGCATCTACCAAGCACGGGGAAACAAAAAATATAGAAAAAAAAAAAAAAAAAATTATATTAAACTTTGTACGACATAAATTCTTTTATCATTTCCTAGAAGCTGCATAATAAAGTTGTCAGATCAAAATATTAATTTATGATTAAAATTTGTAACATCAAGCATTTTCTTTTCCGTGTTAATAAATTTAGAATCCAAGAATCCACAGGTAGGATAAAGCGATGTAATTGGCCATAATTTCCTATAGATTATGAAGTGAAAACTCCCAGATCTTGCTAAATTTTTTGAAATCTCTATCTTTTTCTTTTTAACTTTTTAAACAAAATTTGCATATTCAAAAAAAATTAGAGAACTTGTTAGATTTTATTTCTATTTTGATGCCTGGGTACTATAGGATCCGATAAATTCTAAAAGTGAGTAGAAATTTTAGGAATGGTCAAAGTATATAGTTTAGAGAAAATAAAAATGTCTTTCTAGACGAATATGATCTGCTTTAGAACTGCCAGAAATTTTAGCAGATGGTTTTCCTTTAAAGTCCTCCAGTGTCAGGAAAAATTTGAAAAAAAAAAGAAGAAAAGCAAATCAATAAATTTCAAGAAAACCTCAAAAAGAAACTATAATAATAATTCTTACTAAGCAGGAGTAATGAATTAATCCAATTAGTTTTTGGTAAAAAATTGGAACTTAGATAAATAATTTATAATATGCGCTATCAATCAAAATGGATTCCCACTTTTTGCTATAATTTTCATTCTAAAGTAATACATACTAATATATTAAAGGAAATCTAATATATTAGACAACAAAGGCTTCAAATGTAAATAAGTATAAAAGCGTTTTGAAAGTATTAATATCAAAAAATTTAGGTCTAAAGGAAATTATTAATTTTTCTTGAACTTACTAAAAGAATATTTCAATTTACAAATATTTTATTTATGCAGATGTTTATTTATGCACAGCAGTTACTAGTACTTTTTAAATTCATATATATGGCAGAAAAATATTTTTGTTATGGAAAATAAACCATTGTAATGACAGTGAAACTATACAGTTAAATACAGAAAATAAAAGTCATTACTATGTCATTACAAGCACTTTTATCTCCAGAAATTATTCAAGGTCATCGAATAGAACATTGATCTAACTGACTAAAGAATTAGATGATATATAAAAGCAATGTCTAATACAGAAAAACCATGTGACTCATGTCCAGTTCGTGATTCCAAATTTACATTGGTCACATTTGCTAAACGATTTATTGCTGTGACTATTTACATAACTATTGGAGCATCTATGTTTATCTATCTAGAAGAATGTAGTACAAACACAAGAAAACAAAGCAACATTTCAGAGAAAAACATAAATATTACAAAATTATGTATCGAGTTCCAAGTATTGTTTGAGAACACAAGTCTTGTAAATGTTACAGAGAAAATTCAATACTTGAACCAACTATGCAAAAATCAACAATATATTAAATATAAAGAAATTTCAACAAGTAAAAAATGTGTCTATTTAAATAAAGAAACAATAAAAAAATGGTCCTATTTTTGTTTTATCACAGTTTTTACGATAGGATATGGAGATGTAGTACCACATACACAAGAAGGGAGAGTGGTAACTATTATTTATGCTGTTCTTGGTATTCCAATGACAATATTGTTGTTATCTAGCATTTCAGAAAATCTTCTCACTCTCCTTTTTAAAGTACTATTGCATTTTGAAATTACAGTTTTCAAGCAAGAAAAAATTTTGTATCCATATCGTAAAATCTTTATAATGTCTATACTTTTTCAGACCACGCTAATTTCAATCAGTATGTATGCAAACTCAAGAATTCATGAAGAAAGCTCTTGGATTGACAATATTTATTTTGTCATCATCACGATAACAACAATAGGCTATGGTAGGTATTGAATATTTTTTATTGAGTTATATATCTTAATATATAATAATAGAAAATGGCAGGAACAAAAAAACTTGAAATGTAACGATCTTCTCTTTATTAAAAATAGTTACAAAAATACTTTCATGTTGAGCAAGTAAACAAATACTTTATTAGTTAAACAGTTTGAAATAAAAATAGTTTGAGATGATAGGTAACAGGAATAAATGAGAATCCTATGGTAGAGTTGGATAGGATTAAGCTATTTAAATGCATTTATTTGATCTAGTGAATAATGTCCTTTGTGAAATTAAATTTTTTTTGTGATTATTTAAAGATCCTGCCGCTACAAACAGGTGTTACTATGCTACCCATTTTTCAAAGAATATTTAGGACATACCACTTTGGTGCATTATAAGCTGGGTTTGAGAATATCCATTTAAATAATAATCCTGGCCCTGTGAACAATACATGGTTATCCTTACACCAAACATTGTTGTAAACAACTTTTTCTTCTTCTTCTTCTTCTTCTTATTATACAGTTTTACTTCCATTTTCGATGCTAGCACGGGTTAGACGGGCAAAACCAGAATATAAATTTATGGACAGTGAAATAATTTTGCAAGGAAATTTCTTGCTAACAGCTATTCACAATTACTTTTAGGAGATTTTTTGCTGAGTGGAGAAAACAGCAATTACATATATGAATTCATAGCAGTAATAAACTGTGTAATTATGTTAGCTATGTTTGGCACTACGTTTAATATATGCGCAGAAATGGTGGACAAGAAGCAGTGTTTTATATGTACAATAAAGGAAGAATTCAACAACCAGACACATGAAGATCACCAAGATCCGTATGTGATAGGTGATAACATAAACGAAAAACATCAAAGGTACACTAGCTATGAATTCAAATAAACTACAAAACAAATTATGAAAATGATGATTGGAGAGTGATTATAAATGCAAATATAGAAAGAAAATGAAGGTCTATTTTATCCGATACTATTTTCTTCTGGGCAACCTCCAGAATCAGTGGCGTATTCAGGCCGATCTTGACATAGGTTTACCGGTACAATGGTTTGGGTGCCCAAACCCAAACTTGCCTTTTGTTTAAAAATACACGTAGCTGTCATTATGAGTAGTTTGAAAGACTTTATACATTCTTCAAACAACTATTTAGAAGCGTGTTAGTTAAAAGCCAACAAAATATATATACAACACAACAGCAAAATCATACACGAAAGATGAAATAAAAGCTGATATTTATAACTGACATGATTATATACGCAAGAATAAATCTACATAATTTTTAAAAAGAAACCTTTGTAATGCAGAATTTGAGTTCTAAAACAAAAACATATCTCATTTTAGTATTTCATCATATTAATTTTATCGCTTGGTTTATACATATTGACTTATGATACATTTAAATTCTTATATTCTTAACAAAATAAATAAAACTTCTCTAAACTCGAATTAACATACCGCATATACTCTGAGTATTAATAATTATCTGGTAAGTTTCGTATTTTTATTACTTATTTTTCATGAAACATTTAGCACTGAACATTCTTGTTGTTTGTTATTTTCTTGAAAAGATGAAATAAGAATCCGTGTAACACAAAAAAGCCTGTGTATGTGTGTTTTTAAAGATAGTATTATATGAACTTCTGCTAAATTTGTTTAGATTTTTCCTTCAAACAAAAAATATTTCCAATAAAATTTTTATACTGTTTATAAGTTGATTGGTGTTTATTCGCAAACGTTTGTACACATGAAATACGAATTAATTGTATAACTATAATCCATGGAGCAGTGGCCTAAGGTGCCATCATCTAATTTTGAGCAATTAATTACAGGAGAACTTAGGTGGTGTATGTCTGCCCATGTCCTATGTCCCAAATGTGTGTACTATAGAGAAAAAAAGAACTATAATAAGATGTCCTACTATTATTTCATTCGTGAAAGTTAATATAATAGGTTTTGGGTTTATAGGCAATTATGGGTACCCAAAAACTAGTGGGGTAGTCACAAAAAAAAAATTGACAACATTCTCATTTTCCATTTATTCTGCAATAGACCAAGGCTGATTGTGTAGTATTTGCAAAAAAGATGTATGGAGAAACTTTGAGAACAAAGGGCGCTAGTCTTTTTGAGCATCCACATAGGGTATTTACGGCACATTAAAATTCAAATAAACATCAAGATGCTGTGGAAAAACGTAAACAAGTAAAAAGAATTCTTTCAGAGAAAGGAACTTTATGATGGCAGCTTTCAGCAAAGAATTTCAGGTAAACAGAGCAATGGAAATGTCATTAAATTACTCTGAAATTAAAAACAACTGGGCGACCCTCAGAAACTTTACTGGTATTGCTGAACTTCTTCATGACCTTAATGATAAGGAAACTGATGAAAATTCAAATTACTAGTTAACAAACCACATACATTTCCGTAATTAGTGTTGATCAGTTCGTTATAAGCGATAAACTTGACGAGGACCTTTGTAGAAAAACTATTATGGCAAATGACTTTAGTGTTCTTTCTGATGAGACCATGGAAATGGCAAATCGGGCTGTCCTTTCTATATTTATTAGATACGTCGATTCGGATAACCATACTGTTGCAAAAACATTTCTTAGCTTAGTCCAGATAATAGAAGGTAAAGATGCACAGGCTTTATGAGACAAAATAACTGAAATATTGTCATCTAAATTTATTGATATCCAGCAACAACGCTTACATGGCTTTGATGGAACAAACACAATGAGTGGGGTGCATAACGGCTTACAAGCCAACCTGTAGAAGATTTAACCACATTCAAAGTATATCAACTGCCGATGTCATTGTTTAGCATTTTTATGTGAAAGGATTTGATGTTTTAGTTAAAGTTGATGCTAATTTCTTACGTTAAGCCCTCAATATTTGGAGCAGCACAACGCGCTGATGGCTTAAAACCTGCAAAATGGCTTAAAGCTACCACAACACGATGGTTATCTCATGGCGCAGCTTCAGTATGGCTTGTATCAAGGTTTGCAGTTATTCATAAGAAATATGACGCAGAATTGAAAGGGCATAGGAGTCAACTGCTTGATGCTGATAACATCCTTTTTTTACTTTTAATGGCTGATGTTTTAGACCCAATAAATAAATTCACAATTTTTTTACAAATCAAACCTAGTTTACTCAAAGATAAACTTGAAATTTGACCATTTAAAACGCCAGCTTAATGATAACACTAATGGCAATAGTCTTTTGTTTAACACTCATGCAATGGATTTTATTAAAATTTCTAAGGAGCGGCTAGGACTTGCGATTACGAAAAAGCAATTTGTTAGAAACAATGCATGCACTGCAACTAATTAATTTCTTAAAAAAATCAAAGAGCCATTTATGAAACGATTAGAAGAGGAAACCGACGCCGAAATGCGAATTAAATAAGAGGTATTTCTAGCATTCAATGCATCTAATACTACTGGTAAATATCAAAAAAACATCAGTATTCTACTTTTACAGCCATACAAAATCTGGTGTAATTGATGGGGTAAATGTCATTGCAATACCATTATTTAATA
Source organism: Euphysa ruthae (assembly GCA_035046665.1). Classification (NCBI taxonomy): domain Eukaryota; kingdom Metazoa; phylum Cnidaria; class Hydrozoa; order Anthoathecata; family Corymorphidae; genus Euphysa; species Euphysa ruthae. Next base: position 15,183 of record JAUZNK010056749.1, read on the forward strand.
ATCAATATATTAACGAAGATTTCTCTCAGATTATGGTGAGATTTTAGCTGGGCTTCATACTCTAATTAAGGAAGGCAAGTTCAGGGGTAAAAACATTGATATATATATATATATTATATATATTATATATTGTATATG